>MJUU01067885.1:2600-31034 GCA_002080025.1 Modiolus philippinarum | reverse complement strand
AAAAACATTGTATATGTTACTTTGCATAGTTTTTGGTACTTTCATTTGTCATTTTGTGCTCTGGGGTTAATAAAATTTAAAACTTAAATAAAAATTTAGAAGAAATATTAAAATGTTTCCTCTAATTATGAAGTCAAAGTGTTTTGTGTTTGATAATGGGATAAATATTAAGACTCTTCACTATTGTATAAACCGTAGTTTATGCCTGTGGTCGATACAGTGACTAACTTGATAGAGCTCGATTGCTTACAAATAGGCTACTTAAGGAAGGGTATGTTGCCCATAACTTGAGGTCATCAATACAGAAGTTTTACGGTCAACATCACGATCTTGTGGACCGCTATGGTATATCTGTTTCCCAGATGACAACAGATCTTTCTCTTTGCCACTAACGTTTGTTTTTCCTCTACCAGATTTGTTTTTAATACAGGAGTTGACATGTTCAACACGGCGGATGTCTTATAAGAAGCAGGAGATGCTTACTCTACCGGTGCACTTGATCTCGCCCATGGTTTTTTATTGGGTCCGTGTTGTTCATTTTTGTATATATGTGTGTCTTCATTTTCTTTTCTGTGCCGTGCTCATGTAATGTCTTTGTTTCTATGTTTTTTTCCGACGTTGCCATTGTCCTTGGATTGTTCAATTAAGACTGACGGTTCGGTTCTCACTTACTTTAGCTTAACATATATAATACCTTACAATATTTATTAAGGATGCTCGATGATCAATTTTGAAATAACTAAGATTTCAGATAAATGTATTTTTGTTTTTTGGAGATACAAGTGTTTCAAAAAATGACAGCAAACTGAACTGAACTCATGAATCTTTAAATAGGTTTAACATACCCAATATTTATCTATTAAAGAATGTGACAAAATGACCCTTACTGAAATTTCTTTTTTACAGAATTCTCCTAAAAATGTATAAACTGAAATTATTGAAATAGAGTTTGGGGGTTACAAGGCAAAAATTATAATGCATTTAAATTAATAAAACTAGAGAATTTCGAAATCAGGCAAATATACCAAAACATGACCAGCGAACCACCTAAAATTAAATATTTTTAATTTATAAAAAGCAGTTTTTATTGTATTTTCATATTTCACAGGATCGGATGGTTTATATTATGGACCTACAGATGTATGTGGACCCTACATAACAGGACATGTAAGAGCCCGGATGTGGTTAGAGATTGATATGCCAACAAAAGTATATGAAACATCTGTTTACGTGAGCAGTAAGTCAACGAAATGAGAATTAGCACCCATTACAATGACAGTTAAAAACATATTTAGAATTATTGATCATGATGTGCTGAGCTGTATATATACATTAGCACTTAACTGGTTAAAAAATTTTTGCAGGAAGTACAATACTTAATTCTTTTTCTGCTAAACTTCAAAAATATCATCTTATTGACAGATTGCTTTTATGTTTATGGAATTGAAGGTTATTATGTGTAGCTATGTATACTTTACCAATTTCAGCAATTCGTTTAGGCTTTCTTATTGTGAGCTTCCCTAATTTATTTCCTAATTTAGTTTGATAATGCAGGATTAGCAAGTATGTGGCGGCATGGGTATGTGAGCTTGCTTACAAAGCTTCTTTATTTTGTAAGAACACTTTGCCAGTTAGTTTTATGTTTGTTAAAGATTCTGCATCCATGATTACAAAGACATGGTTGTAGCTCTGTTCGACATCTAGCAATGAATTCCGCTCAAACCGGTGATAGGAGCCGTCTTGAACTTACTATGAGGTATGAGTAAAGCTCATTGTGGAAGGCCTCATGCTGACTTCAAGGTGAAGAATAAAAAATAAAAGCGTTGTTCAATTGCTTTGTTTTGCCATGCATTAGTAAAGACTTTGTCTCGTGCGCATTTACTTCATACCCCTTCATTACTTATTACTTTCAGATGATAAAGAAGAAGCCTTTCAGGAAATTCAACATAATCTTGGTTATTATCCAGACATGGTAACAGTTCAAACTCGTCTGGGTACCAGTCAGTTTATGGCAGATGGAATAGGTATACTACAGATAATATATGCAATTGTAGAAAGACTTGACACCCCTACTTGAAATCATTTTTTATTTTCAAACTGAGTAGGAACCCCCTTAAAACGATGCATAAGATTATATACACCGGTAAACTAATACCAGAGCAAAAAGGGAGAAAGGGGAAGTTTAAGAAATTTTTTTAATGGAAATTCATTTTCAACACGAAATGAGACAACATGAAAAAGTCAAAGCAATAAAACGATAAATTACAACAGGAACTCCATATATTTGAAGCTCGCATTGATGAGCCCTTACAAAAACTTGAGGTCTCATCAACGAAACCTGAAGGGTTAGCAAGATCTGCTCCATGCGTGGTTCCCGTTGCACTGCAATGATTATGTCGTAGTTAGTGTTCGTTATTGCGGTAATAAACTCTAGAACTACTAGCGAGTGAACATTATCCTTAACTCTAATTATGTTACCCATGTGATGTCCAAAATGTTGGGACCATTAGTGAAGGATAATTGTTATTTGGGCCCAAAAAATATCAAAATTGTTAACCACACAAAGACACATTAATAAACATCTATTTATACATTTCCTATAAATAACAAAATGCATTTAGATGACTCTCTTTAAAGTGTATAGAATTGATTTATTAATTTTGTAAAATAAATTATCTTCTAGGTGCTATGTTCCTGTCAAATACTTCTCATATTTATAATTCTATTGGTGGGGTTTTGTTTGGTTATGACGATACTAAAATACGTCTGTGGGTTGCATCAATGTTTGGAAATGACAGTTATGCATATGGTAATTATTTTAATTATGGTAACTTATTTCATTCAGACTGTTATGTTTAAGAAAACCATTTGCTGCCTGTGTGAAAGACATAAACGACGTCAGATAAAATCACTTGAAAATTAGGTTAATTACAAACAAACAAACAAACAAACAAAAAGGTCTCTAAAACGTCTCCAACTGACACAAAGCTCTTTATGACGTTCAAAAATTGCATTTTGTTTGTAACTGTGGTAGTAATGTAAAACAAATACTGAAATGATAGGTTAAAAACTTGTGTATTACATTTCTCCTTGGTTAAAAACTTGTGTATTACATTTCTCCTTGGCATCTATATTTAATAACAGTAAGGCTGAGGCAATCGTTAACAGTGACACTTTTTATAATAAAAAAAATAATTCTCAGTACTGAGAAGACTATTCAAATGAACAAACATACATTCCTAGTGAAAGCGAATTCACTGTTCGATATATAAATATCGACAATTAGTGTCTCATAGGTTGGACCCAAGCAACAAGGCTAACTAAAACAATATCCTAAAAGATTTAGAGCTTTCACAATTACTGAAAAAAAATACCCGAGGACAGAGCCATATATGTAGTAGGAGATACTAAGATGTGGTTAATTTTACAATACATGTATCATTTTCAAAAAATGAACAATTTGCAGTATACATGTACAAAGATAATACCTAAATTGACAAGGAAATGACTTGATGTAGTAGTTGCTACAGGATACACAGAAGAATATGAACACAATTCTGGTACAACTAGAACTGTACAATTCTAATACAAATAAGTATACCAGAATTGTATGAATGATTCTTGAATACTAGAATTGTATCTAGTATCAAGATAGCGGACTCCTTTCTCTTCCAAAATTGTTTTAGAATTGTGCAATTCTTGAAGATTCTGGACAATTCTGGCATTCCAGATCAATGAGCGCTGTTTTCCACACAAGCCTAAGTACCATCGTGGGCGGCCATCACAAAGAGTTCAATGGAAGTTTGGAATGGTGGACACCAGCACTTCTCAAACAATTGGATATCTGCGTATGGTGGATAGATGGGATGCCGCAAGTCTGCTACCTATAATACAATATGCACAATATGCAGTGCTGCAAGGAACAACCTTTTTTTCGATAATTAAGCTTTTCAAGAACTATAACATTCATTGAATTTTGCACATTTTTAATTGTGTACAATTATTTCCCTTTTTATCCAATTTTGGTGTCGCCTTCACACAAAATTAGGCAAAAAAGTAAGTGAGAACCGAACCGTCAATCCAAAAGCGAACAATCCAGGTACAATGGCAACACCAGAAACAAAAAGGGGAAAAAACAACAGAGACACAACATGGGTACGGCACAGAAAAGAAAAATGAAGACACACACACAAAGATGAACAACACGGACCAATAAAAAACCATGAGTGGGATCAGGTGCACCGGTAGAGTTAGCATCTCCTGCTTCTTATAAGACACCCGCCGTGTTGAACATGTCAAATCCGGTAGTAAAGTCAAATTTGGTAGAGGAAACAACAAGTAAGTTTTACAGGGAAAGATCTGTTGTCATCTGGGAAACAGATATCCCATACCGGTCCACAAGATGGCAAAATATAGGGATCACTTCAGTTATCTTGCGTCGCCGTTGTTGTTGCTTATCTGACTTTTTCGTAACACTTTTCTCTTCGCCTACTTGGAATTATGTAGGTAACTTAAGTAATGGGTCCAATACTGCGCCTTTCATTTTTTTTTTGATTTGTCGGAATTCCAATTCCTCTCTTTATTTGTAACGGCTTCAAAATTGGTGTTTGAAAGATCCACTTAAACACCAGCAGTGTAAATGATCCACGTCTTACATGGAAGACTAACAATTTTTTATTAAGTCTCACAAACGGAGTTTTGGGGAGAGTTATTGTTTCAACTTGCATTTATTCAGGCTCAAAGTTTCCCCGACCATTTTCTCGGAGACTAAGAATCTAGTCCTAACCAAACTTCGCAGGAAGATGGATCCTCATTAAAAAAAAAGATGCAGTCGGATATTGGTATTTTCAATATGGCACCCGTTGCGATGGAAACAGAAAAAGGTGGAACAATTGAAAGTGGTCAAAATGAAAAAATATAGAATAAGGTTATCTAACATACTGGAAATTGGTATCTGGTCTCCAAGACTTCAAAATGCTGACCATTCATGAATGAAAAATAGCAAAAGGGGGAAAAATTGAAAGTGCTCAGAATTGCATGAAACTTCATAGAAAGATGGTCAAACTTGTATAGAACTTGTTTCTTGTCCTGATTTCTGATTCAGGATTTCGTTGGAAGACTTTTGTATCAGCATCTTGAAACAGTGAAACAATTGTAAATTTTTTACTTTTTTTTAGTTTGTGAATCAATGATTAATGATTTTGACACTGAAGAGACATAAGTTGTCGAAATGCGCATATGCAGAAAATAAATTTTGAGTAACTTTGGTATTTAGTTATTTGTTACCACTGTATTGATGCCTCTGCTAGAGGACTGTTAGCCCCCGAGGGTATTCACCAGCCCAGTAGTCAGTACTTCGGTGCTGAACCGAAAGCCGATACTATTTGGAACCTTACAATATCTAAATTTTGTAAATTTTGTTGAAAACAAAAATGTATCTCCCTCATGCAAAGCTCTGTTCTTAGCTGATTTTGGCTTTACATTTAGATCATATTGGCTATTTGTTCTCTATCAGTATTTAAACATCTTTAGGTTAATGGTCTTCCAAACGTTTAGATTTTATCTGCACTGAAGAGACATTTGTTGTCGAAAAATAAATTTTCAGTAACTTCGGTATTTAGTTAATTGACTGAATATGTAATTCTTTTTGTTTTCCTTCAATTTTTCTTGCACAATGTGCATGCATAGTTTACATATTGTTATTTGTTTTACTTTATTCCATAAGTAAAACAGATAGCAATATGGAAATAACACATGCAGAGTTAACTAGAAAAATTAGCAGAAAACAAAAAGAATCAACACCTTCTGCATGTGATTTTGGGTACAAATGTTATACATATCTGTAACATTTCAATTGTTTTCAAAGCTGGAGGAGTTTTTGCTGCTGTAGATGGTTACACGCTAGGTTTATACCGAGACGGAACGGTAAACATTGCTGCATGGAGGTTTGACTGCTCGCAACAAGTGTTTCGTGAAACATTCACCGTCGGAAATGCAGTTACTCATCCTAGTGTAGTAGAGTTTCCATGTGAATTTTCGTTACATAATCATCTCTTCTCAGTTCAGGTATGTACTTATTTATTTAGGACATTTTGTACATAGAGATAGAGAAAAGGGGGTTTGGGTATATAAAAACTTGTTTAACCCAACCGCTGGCTTTAGTTCTTCTGTCTAGAGGATTATTGTTACATTTGTGTTTGCCTTTCATCTGTGCTTTTTCGTTATGGGGTTCTGTAGTCGGATTGATTTTTATTGAAATTATCAGTCATTGCATGTTTTTCATGTTCATCCTCTTAGTAAATAAATTCACAGTTAAAAGGTAATTTATCGAAGTAAGTGAGAACCGAACCGTCAGTCTGAAAAGAACAATCCAAGGACAATGGCAACGTCGGAAAAAAACGAAGAAACGAAGACATAACATTAGCACGGCACAAAAAAGAAAATGAAGACACGCACATATACAAAAATGAACAACACGGACCCAATAAAAACCATGGGTGAGATCAGGTGCACCGGTAGAGTAAGCAACTCCTGCTTCTAATAAGACACCCGCCGTGTTAAACATGTCAACTCCGGTAGTAAAGTCAAATCCGGTAGAGGAATATCAAACGTTAGTGGCAAAGAGAAAGATCTGTTGTCATCTGGGAAACAGATATCTCATAGCGGTCCACAAGATCGTGCTGTCGACCGTAAAACTTCTGTAGTGATGTCATATAAGCTTGAAACACAATAAGGTGATACAATAAGCGAGAACCGAATCGTCAGTCTAACAACGAACAATCCAGGAACAACGGGAAAATCGGAAACACACAGAAAACAAGGACGACACATGAGTACAGGACAGAAAAGAAACACACATACAACAACTCGGACCGTATAAAAACCATGGGTGAGATCACGTGCACCGGAAGAGTAAGCATCTCCTGCTTTTTATAAGACAATCGCCGTATTGAACATGTCAACTGCGGTTGTAAAGTCAATTATAAGCCATGGATATTTGATATTGTTGAGGATCTCGTAGTGACTTAAAGATGAAGGAGAACAAAAAAGCCTTGTTCAATTTGCTTTTACTTCAACGTTTAAGGGAGGATACAATATATTTCCATGTACCCCAACTCTATACCCGCCTTTTGTTCATTCATGCATACATTTCTCCCATTCGCAGTAATGATTAAACGAACTTTAAATTAAACATATTTTATTGCTAAAGTATAACAAATGAATCGGACACAAGTTATTACAACTTACAAAGGTCCTCTTCAATCAAAATACATATACAAACAATTTTACATTCGTCAGCAATATGAAGTAATACACTTGGAAAAACTGATACATATCAGAATATCATTTACAATGTAAATATATATATATCTATTCATATGTAAATCTCATAACAAAATTGAATGTGTGGAGCTATATAACAATTTTTTTTATGGTGAGAATGAAAGAGAGATAAAAAATTCTAAAAAAAAAAAAAAGAAAACAGTTAATGTAACTAAATGAATTTTGTGCTTAATACAATTCAAATCGTTTTGTCTGTTTGGTGTACCAATGGACTGTTTTGAAAATTTGTGAATTTATATTATCAGATAAGGTGTCATTGCCAAAAAGTAAAGTCTCTATATTTATTTCAGATAGAAAAGCTAACTTATTTCGAAATTGTTCTCTGGTTCTGACATATCTATTACATTCAAAAAAGTAATGTAGGGAATCTTCTATCACCCATCCGCAGGCACAACCTGGATCAACAGTAAAACCAACACGAAATAAGTCTGCATTTAATGCGCTACTTCTATGCCGGAGTCTAGTATGCAGTATATTCAGATATCGATTACCTACACAAAAGTAATTTGGAGGTTTTGAAAAATTATTAGAGTTCAAGGCTTTTTTAAATCTCCCTATTGTTGGAAGGTTGCGAATATCGGACTCTAAATTATTCCATAATCTAATTGCTGAGGGAAAAATGAATTAGAGTAAATTTGAAGACGGGTAAATGGGATTCTGTAATCACTGTTGTTTCTTAACACCCTTGGTTACTAACTGGCGTAAAATTTTGTAAACAATCTTGTAAATAAGATGGAACACATTTATTGTGCATTTTATAAAATATGTTTAATTTTCTCCTCTCTCGTCTAGATCGAAGAGGTTCCAAGCCCGTTTCAAAATATAACGAACTTTAACTAATATGACCTGAGTTTTGTAGAATTAGGTTTGAGAGAAGGAAGATCCTTTGAAAATATGCTTAGACGATAATCTAAGTAATTCGTTTATAAGTGATTTGTAAGAATTTTAGTCAATTTTGATCTATTTATCATGCTTTTAGAAGACATTTGAATCGCAATGGCACGCCATCAACAAATTTAACCCACCATTTCTTTTGAAATGCCTGTACCAAGAGAAGGCTATTGCGGTTGACAATTTTCCAGTGTTTTTGCATAAAATGTTCTGTGTTTGATTGTGTGTTCTCGATACTGTTACGGCTTACGGTTTTCCTTACTGGTCTCTCACCCTTATTGCTTTGGACTTTTGTTGTCACTTTTATTTATTTGCACCTACTTGCCTCTTAGACTTTGGCTCTTGACAATTTAGTTCGGTAATTGTGTTATCATCCCATTGGTCATATACCTAGACTGGTAGGGGTCAAAACAAAGCGGTGATAACTTACTTTTACTCGTGCTTAATTTTAGAAATAAGGTCCTCAATTTAAAAAGAAAATACAAAGTTAGAATATGTGTTTTCTTTCTATTTGAAAACATATGTCATTTACTATTATAATTATTTTTTTGCCCACAATATCTAATTTAAGCTGATGGTTCCACATACAGATTCACCGAATGAAGGCATGTTATTTTATGGTGTTGGCACAACACAAGCAATTACCTGGTATAGCTATGGTGGATTAGTGTATGGACATAATGAAAATAAAGTTTTATTTTGGCTGCCGAAAAATAAACCTATAATCAGAATAGAAGACAGATGGGGAGCTGGATATTACAGTCAGCATTCTATGACTGCGGACATTATTATCAGGGTGTTCCATTTACCAAAATCGGGTACAACATATCTCTTTTAGATTATTGTTATTCGAATTGCTTCCATCTAAAGAAAAAAATTGAGATGATATATGGTAGAAGGAATACTGAAAATATGGATTGCTTGTTCGAAAAAAGACATAAATTGAAACAAATACAAAGTTATTGTTAATTTAGATTTTGCAGATGATAATGTCGAAAATTTAAGTCTCTCTAGTGCATATGAATTCAAAATATTTTAAAGACTTAAAACGAAAGATGTGTAAACGATGAAAGACACAATTATAACCAAGATCTGGAGGAGCTGAAGACACGAAATTTTCTCTTGAAATATTTGGCTTCCTTGTTCCTTATTTTCTTGCCATCTGTTATATTGCCCACATCTCCCAATTTTACTTGCCAAATTTTCTCACAATCAACTCATTTCCGCTCAAACAGTTACTAGTTCTACCATGTATTCGTAGAGACTTTGTCTCATGTACATTTACTCCATATCCTTTCCTTCCTTATCGATGGGTGCCCTGTGATCAGTATATGGTGTATTGTCTATTGGTCCCCTTGTCGGGTAACGGATGATCCCGCACCCTTGATCAAAAATGAAGATACATGGATACAGCGTTGTTTAACATTAAGGAAGTGAATTCCGCTCAAACAGATGGTAGGGGTCGACTGGAACTTTCTATGAGATATGAGTGTTTGCTCTTTTAAGAAGACCTCATAGTGACTTCAAGATGAAGAATAACAATGAAAGCGTTGTTCCATTTGCTTAATCTTACAATGTATTTATAGAGATTTGTCCCGTGTACATTAACTCCTTATCCTTTTAGTTGTTCTTAAACAAATAAGAATAAACTGATGCATTTTTCATTCTGTTGCTTAATCGCATAATTACCATAAGGTGAACATGTATATACAAATTTTAAAAAAAAATGTTTCAGGTAATAAGATCATGGATATAACACTGCAATTCTTTCCTGTGTTTACGCTTTTTTGCACGTTGAGATTATACAGACGTCCTTCTTGCTACCAGAATATGAGTGACTGTTTGTATAAATGGAAAGAATACTTCATTTTGATTGAAATTCTTTTATCATTGATTTAACCAAAGGGCTATTTTTCAGAATGTCCGTATCCTGATAATATCAGCAATTCTACACTAAATGTCACTGGTACTTCTTATGCTGACATTATAACATATGAATGTGTTACTGGGTACAGACACAGGGCAGGAGATTTGAAAAGAACGTGTGGTAGAGATCGAAAGTGGAGCGGAATACCACCAGTTTGCACAAGTATATACCAAGTAATCAAAAATGCCAGTTTTCAGTTAAACTGGTTATGTAAAATCATATAAGCATACCATCCAGGAGGTCCAAAATTATATTCCACTTATATAGCAAATAACAAAATACCGAAGTTACTGTGTATTAATTTCTGCAAATAACTGAACAAAATATTCGAGCTAAAAATGAAAATGATACACATGAATAGTTGTAAAACAAACACACAATATTGTAAAATGATGTCGTCACAATGTTGAATATAGTTCTTTTTAAGCAATCATTTTTAACAGTGGAAGTTGGTAACGTCAGTATGAACTCATGTACATATCAATACAAATCTAGAACCCAGTTTGCAGCTTGATCGTATATAGACAGAAATTCAGAGGTCAATAATAAGATACTAAAGTTACTGTTAATTAGTTTCTGTCAATGGCCATTTGTGTGTCTTCTGTGCAGATCAAGAAGAAACTTTTTTGAAGGCTCGTTAACGAGCATTTGTTATTCTGATAGAGAACAAATAGCCAAAAAAAGTCTAAATGAACAACCAAAACCAGGTAAGGACAGAGCTATGCAGGAGGGAGATACTCATCAGTTTTAAGTAATGTAGATATACCATGTTTCACAACTGTATCGGTTTTCGGGTCAGCACCGAAGTACTGAATATTTTGTTGGTGAATAATTTACTAAAAGACGGCAAGCAGAGGTATCTGCCCATTGGTAATAAATAGCAAAATACGAAGTTACTGTAAACTTAGTTTCTGCTAATGACCATTTCCATAACTTATTTCCCTTCAGTGCAGACTTAAAGAAAACTTTTGAAGACTATTACAAAAACATTTGAAAGTCTGATAGTAAGAGAATAAATAACCAAAAGAATCTGAATGAAAAGCCACAATCACATAAGGACAGATCTATGCAAGAGAGATATACTCTTTAACATCAACAATGAAAGAATTGGAGTGAATGCAAATGAGACAAAATCTCTACAAATACGTGGTAAAACCAAGCAATAGAACAATGCTTTTATTGTTGTTCTTCATCTTGAAGTCACCATGAGGCCTTCAACAATGAGCATTACTCATACCTCATAGCAAGTTCAAGACGGCTCCTAGCACCGGTTTGAGTGGAATTCATTGCTAATTGCTGAGCAAAGCTGCATCCATGTCTTATTAGCTCACCTGGCCAAAGGCCATGTGAGCTTTTGCCATCACTCGGCGTCCGTCGTCCGTCCGTTAACTTTTATTCAAAAATCTTCTCCTCTGAAACTACTGGGCCAATACTTACCAAACTTTGCCTGAATAGTCACCAGGGTATGCACTTTCAAGTTTGTGATTTTTATGTCCGTAGACCAAACAACATGGCCGCTGTTACTAAAAACATAGAACATGGGGTAAATTGCTGTTTTTGGCAAATAACTTCAAAACCGTTGCAGATATCAAAAATCTGACTGGAATAGAATTGTTCAGAATGACGAGATCTATCTGCCCTGCAATTTTGAAGAAAATCGGAAAAACCGTCTTAGAGTTATAGCCCTTTTTCCGTAAAATTTTCAAAATTTATGCATTTTTTATTTTTTATTTCAAAAACTGTAACAGATAGAGGTGAAGTGTAAATTTGAAAAATGTTCAGCATATCAAGATCTACATACTCTGAAATTTTGAAGAAAATCCAACTGCCTGGGTTGTAGTTATTGACTTTTTTCACCAAAAAAAAATTCAATGTCATATGGTTATGGGTTATTACCCTTTAAATTCTGCTTTCAAATCTTCTTTGGTTTACTTTTCTCTTTTAAATTTTAGAGAAATTCCCTGCTATCACTTTATTAGAAATAATTATTTGTTACATAATCAAGAGCAAAAAAAGTGTTTTTGTACAAATTGTTACATTTTTTTGCAAAAATACTTTCATAAACTATACTTATTTCACAATTCAATAATAATTGTATATAACTATATTGTTTCATTTAGTTAAGTCCTCGAAGACGCACGACCACCTCCACGAGAGTACTCCGGTACGATGGTGAGGACTGGGCAACTGCACCATTCAACGTGTAGAATGGGTCTTGGTCTCTCGGGGCCAAGACATGCTGGCTAACGGCGGCGCATATCGTAGTTAGGGCTTTGAGTTCTTCAAAGTCCTTCTACACCCAAAAAGATCGACCCACCAAGGAATTCGACTGACAAGTCTCACGACAGTCAGCGGATACCAGGGAAGATCAACTGTTCGAAATTACATTGCATTGGAGTGGGCGTCCCTCCAGGTTTAAAATGCCGTGAGAGACCTATACAGGTATTCAAGGCGATAAACCACCATACTACTACTAGTTATGGATTCTATGCTCACAATGCAAACATCCTTGTCAGTTAATATTGAAGATGTATCTACTCTTCAATGCCTGTATAACTTTACAGCTGATCTGCATGGCTATGCCATGGTGATTTTCAAAATGGCCGCCAAAAAAAGGCGGGAAAATTCAACATTGTCCGATTTCAATGAAATTTGGTTTCCAAATAGATATCGATATTGCGACTTCAAAACCTGTGTTGAAAATTGTTCGTTGACCGCCATTTTAAAATGGCCGCCACAAAAGGCGGGAAAATTCAACATTGTCCGATTTTAATGAAATTTGGTTTCCAAATAGGTTTTGATGTTGCATCTTCAAAACTGATGTTAAAAATTGTTGGTTGACCGCCATTTTCAAAATGGCCGCCAAAAAAGGCGGGAAAATTCAACATTGTCCGATTTCAATAAAATTTGGTTTCCAAATAGGTATTGATGTTGCGACTTCAAAACTGATGTTAAGAATTGTTCGTTGACCGCCATTTAGAAAATGGCTGCTAAAAAACGCGGGAAAATTCAATATTGTCTTGATTTCAATGAAATTTGGTTTCTAAATAGGTATTGATGTCGCAACTTTAAAACTAATGTTAAAAATTATTTGTTGACTGCCATTTTCAAAATGGCCACCAAAACAGGCGAGAAATTTCAGCATTGTCCTATTTCAATGAATTTTTTTTTGTCCAAATAGATACTGATGTTGCGACTTCAAAACTGATGTTGAAAATTGTTGGATGGCCGCCATTTACAAAATGACGTCTCGATTTCAAAACTGGTGTCAAAAGTGGTCCTTAGCAAGAACGTTTTTTGTCAAAAAAGCCCAACATAGAAATGTAGTAAAACATGATCAGACTTTAAATACTGTTCAAGATATTGGTGGTGTTCGAGGTACTTAAGTTTGAGACGGAAGATCAGCTGTATAACTTACAATGTTACCATGATTGTGGCATCTGAAAGCCAGGTGAGCGATACAGGCTCCTGAGAGCCTCTAGTTCCTTTGATCCTTGGATGCGGGATCGCCAACAAACATAAACTGGCAAAGTGTTCTTACAATCGCTGTCATCCATTACCCGACAAAAAGACTAGTAGAAGACGATCACAACATTTAAACAACCACCGGGCACTCATCGAGCCAATTGTTAGAAAACAACTTGGCAAAATAAAATCATGAAACTTGGGCACAATTAGTAGGTGGTCAGAAAAAAACAATTTTGAATTACAAAAATTCAAAAAGTCAAACTTTAGAATGATAGTGCGTCCATATGAGAAATTCTCTCAAAAACAAGTACACAATAACTGAAATGTATATAGAGCATACATCTCTCTCACGGAGAATCTTGTTACGGACTCCAGACTGCAGGAGAGACAAACTCCTTGCTAGAAATAACAATGAAGGGACATGGAGTGAATGCAAATATAGACAAAATCTCTACAAATACATGGTAAAACCAAGCAATGGAACAACGCTTTTATTGTTGTTCTTCATCTTGAAGTCACTATGAGGCCTTCAACAATGAGCATTACTCATACCTCATAGCAATTTCATGACGGCCCCTAGCACCGGTTTGAGCAGAATTCATTGCTAACTGCTGAGCAACGCTACATCCATGTCTTTTTTCCTTTGAACCATGGATGTGGGATCGTCTTTAGTTTTGATATTTAGATATTGCATGTTTCTAAATTGAATCAGTTTTCGGGTCAGCACCGAATCACTGACTATCCTCGGGGAGTAACATTCCACCAGCAGAAACATCGACTAAGTGGTAATAAATAGCAATTACCGAAGTAACTGTAGGTAAGATTTTATGTTAAATAGTTAAAAAGTCATGGTGCAAATGCACTCAGAGACAAAAAACTAATTCAGCCGAAAATTGGTTTACGGAACATCATAATATAGCAAAATTATACATGACACGGGGAACTTGCAGAGGTAAGGTACATATACATTTGGGTATAGTAAATCAAGTATCGAGTTCAAATGTATGACAGAAATAGAAAATTTGAAACGAAAATTGATTTCACAAATCACAACTTCAGTAGCCTCAGTAATGTTCATTAATGAAAGCTGTCAAAAACATTTTTAAATTTTAAGTCAGTAGGTCGAAGTCATGTGCTGAAAGCAGTAAATTGATAATTCTACTATCATTGTTCCCTGTACTTAATGGTACATATTTGCACTTTTATCATATATAACCGGTATTTTTTTCAGAATCTTTTCAGTCGTGCCGTTTACGCTTTAAGGGCTTTATCATATTATAATCCTTCTGTGTTGGGTTGTATTTTCTTGATTCTGTCGAATGTTATACGGATTTTCCTTACTTGTCTCTCCCTGTAATTGATTCGGACTTTTGTTGTCACTTTTATTTAGACATAGTCCTTAAATGAAAAGTGGTTCAATGCATTAAATAATATTATTACAGTGCCATCTATAAAGAGAGGGCGACAAAAATAACAAAGGGGGCTAACACTAAATGCCAGTAAGCGTGACAAGTAAAATATAAGGAGCTTTACAAAAATAGTATGAGATTATAATACATGAATACTCATGAAAGAATGGCTGGCTATTAGAAACTTTACAATGCAAATAACAATTTAATATCTAGTTGCTAGTCGTGCAGCACCAGAATCTATAAAAGAAAAGTAATGCGTGTCAATTTTTCTAACAAGCTCACCAGTTTCAGCATATATATCAAATATGTTTTGCATAATAATTTTAGTTATTAGCTGTCCAGTCCCAGAGTCAGTAATAAATGGATATTACATATCAAGTGCAGGCTCAGGATCTCTGTACCTACCAGGTTATACTGTGACATATGTTTGTTTTGCTCATCATATCCTGACTGGAGGTTCAACATCACGGACTTGTCAGTCAAATGAATTATGGACAAATATCGCACCTGTCTGTAAAGGTACTGATATAATATATGATGTCATAGAAATAACTAAATACCGAAGTTACTGTGAATTTATTTTCTGCATATGCTCATTTCGACAATTTATGTCTCTTCAGTGCAGATAAAATCTAAACGTTAGGAAGAACATAAAATGAAATATGTTAAAAAACTGATAGAGAACAAATACCCAAAATGATCTAAATGTATAGCCAAAATAAGCTGAGGATAGAGCTTTGCATGAGGGAGATACTCCTTAGTTTTCAACAAAATTTACAAAAATTTAGAAAATTTACAGAAATTATTTTAATTGTTTGGTTTTACATTAACCATGAAAGGATATGGAGTAAATCCATATAAGATAAAGTCTACAAATACGTGGTAAAACAAGTAATGGAACAACGCTTTTATTGTTGTTCTT
Organism: Modiolus philippinarum; assembly: GCA_002080025.1. Classification (NCBI taxonomy): domain Eukaryota; kingdom Metazoa; phylum Mollusca; class Bivalvia; order Mytilida; family Modiolidae; genus Modiolus; species Modiolus philippinarum. The sequence goes on along the minus strand of MJUU01067885.1, from coordinate 15,070 downwards.
CATCTTGAAATCCCCCTGAGGCCTTCAAGAAGGACCTTCTATACTTGAGAGTAAATTCAATAGGCCTCTGTATAGAATCGGCTGTATCGGAATTCATTGCTAATTGTCGACAAACAAAAATCATATAACAATTAAATGATATTGAGTAAATACACGTGATAAAAGTCATAAAAATGCGTGGTAATGCATGAAATGGAACAATGCTTTTATTGTAATTCTTCGTCTTAAATATATGTATTCGTTTTATCTACAATAACACGTGTTTGATTTGTAGGACCAAGATATATTTAAAACTTCGACTTTTGCCAATCCAATGTACTAGCATCCTGTACGCTGTAGGTTCAAACAGTATATAATTTTCAGATCATGTTAATATGCATGCCCATTTGATTTCAATTCTCAATCATCAATCGTGCAATTAATGACATAAACATTCTCAGTTTGTCTCATGTGCATTTACTCCATATCCCTTTCGTAGTTTAGTCTGATGTTGTCGATGTTGTTCAGTATTTATAGACTTTATGCACTTTCACATTGCATTAATTCACTTGTTGAGCTAACAAATGAAATAGTTGTCATGTCATTACTTTGAGACTTCCGTAGGCGGTGATACTTTTAACGGTAAATTCTTTGTATTTCAGTTAAGAATTCAGACATTTGAACCAACTTGATTGTATCAAGGAAGTATTTCTTATTAAGTGTTTTGTTTTATTGCAGGTATTTTTTCCATCGACTCTCATCTCTTGCAATGTTTTGTTTTACTACAGGTATTTTTTCTATCGACTCTCATCTCTTGCAATGTTTTGTTTTACTACAGGTATTTTTTCTATCGACTCTCATCTCTTGCAATGTTTTGTTTCACTGCAGGTATTTTTTCTATCGACTCTCATCTCTTGCAATGCTTTGAAATGATCTGTAGTGAAGAGACATAAGTTGTCGAAATGGGTATCTACAAAAACTTCGGTATTTAGTTATTTGTATATGTCATTTCAAAGCTTCAGGTGCTTACTAACAAGACATTAATTTAACAAGTAACTATAAAATTAATTTTACAGCTATAGGATGTCCTATTCCTGACCACGTTGATAACGTGTCCAATACAACATCAACAGTTCTGCTATATACTTCTCTGTATTCTGTGGGAACAAATATAACATATGTCTGTGATACAGGATATACTATGACGGTTGGTTCATCTACTAGAACATGTCAAAGTAATGGATACTGGGATGAACTTCCTCCAACATGTACAAGTAAATTGTATTTCATATAAACCTCACGTGTTTTAAGAAGTTAAGATATGCCAAGCACAGTATTGATGAAAATAAAGAATTGCTTCGACAAGTATCACAACCATATAACAAATGTGACTAAAATATAATACTTATGATAATATACGTGACTTAAAATATTAATCATGTTCTTTTAAGCAAACTAGAGTTATCATAACACTGTAAACAGGTTTTGTGCAATTCAGAGGAAATAATTTTTAGACGAAAACCGATCACGGTGAAAATCGAAATTGACCTGTATTTTATAGAACATTATATTGGCCAAAAATTTTTGAAACTTTACTTCAACGCAAATCAAGTTATCATACGGTAACCAAAGTGTGACGATGCATGGACAGAGTAGAAGAGGAATCCTATATACATCCCCGACTTTTGTAGGGCGGGGTTTTGAAAAGTAATTATTTCTTCAAGATGAAAAACAACAATAAAAGCGTTGTCCCATTGCTTTGTTTTACTATGTATTTCTATAGTACATTTACTCTATATACCTTCATTGCTTATTTTTGCCATATGTAGAAACTAAATTTACAGTAAGTTCGGTATTTAGTTATTTGTTTACATCTCTTTAGTTTAGAAAAATCAAATTATGTGTTCGATTATTACACAAACTGTTCGAATAAAGTGGTCCGATTTAGTTTTTATCTGTGTTCAATATGGAAAGATAGATACGACATTATGTTTCTAAATGTAGCAATGTGGTACTTAAATTTTATATAATCGATTTTAAGCTTGTAGGCTTGTTGAAAATGTTCCTGTCGCTGCTTACACTCACCCTTTTTTCTTTTATATATTAAATGGGGAGCTCACTGGTGGACTGAGGCAAGTGCTTGAAATTTTTAGCCATTTTAGGTGTTTTCTGTTATTCCTTTATCTTTTTATTTAACTTATTATCAAAATTAAATTGATAAAGAAAAACGAGATCAATCTTATTTCATTTAAGAATTCGTCAAGCATGATACAACAAACAAGGACAAACCAAATAATTTTGTGTTGGATTATGTTTCCCTGATTCAGTCGAATGTTATACGGATTTTCCTTACTGGTCTCTCCCTTTGATCGATTCGGACTTTTATTGTCACTTTTATTTATGACCATAGAATCATAAATCATCAGTAAAATATATCAATATATTTGCAAACGAATACATCAGCAAAAAAGCAGAGGAGATAAAATATAAACTAAAAAACACACACACATGGCAATATAGCAAAGGAAACAAAAGGGGAGACGACATGATATGATAAAATAAATGTACAGAAATATTACCCGTGACAAAAGTTTCATTCATTTCCATAAATATGGCAGAATGCACATCAATAGCTTTCAGAATATAATCTATACTATGTTAAAAGGTGTTATTTGTTTTTGTTTTCAGTTATATACTGTCTAACAACAGATCCTATTGGAAACGGTTCTTACACACCATCTTCCTATACAATATACTATGTATTTTGTTTTCAGTAATACATTGTCCTACACCAAATCCTATATGGAATGGTTCGTTCATAACAATATCTGATGTCTATCTTCCAACTATAACTAAAATGTATTTTGTTTTCAGTTATGCACTGCCCTACACCGGATCCTATTGGGAATGGTTCTTACACACCAATATCTGCTGTCTATCTTCCTACTATAAATACTATGTATTTTGTTTTCAGTTATACATTGTCCTACACCGAATCCTATTGGAAATGGTTCTTACACACCATTATCTGCTTTCTATCTTCCTACTATAAATACTATGTATTTTGTTTTCAGTAATACACTGTCCTACACCAGATCCTATTGGAAATGGTTCTTACACACCATTATCTGCTTTCTATCTTCTTACTATAAATACTATGTATTTTGTTTTCAGTAATACACTGTCCTACACCAGATCCTATTGGGAATGGTTCTTACACACCATTATCTGCTTTCTATCTTCCTACTATAAATACTATGTATTTTGTTTTCAGTAATACATTGTCCTACACCAAATCCTATATGGAATGGTTCGTTCATAACAATATCTGATGTCTATCTTCCAACTATAACTAAAATGTATTTTGTTTTCAGTTATGCACTGCCCTACACCGGATACTATTGGGAATGGTTCTTACACACCAATATCTGCTGTCTATCTTCCTACTATAACTTCTATGTATTTTGTTTTCAGTAATACACTGTCCTACACCAGATCCTATTGGGAATGGTTCTTACACACCATTATCTGCTTTCTATCTTCCTACTATAAATACTATGTATTTTGTTTTCAGTTATACATTGTCCTAAACCAGATCTTATTGGGAATGGTTCTTACACACCAATATCTGCTTTCTATCTTCCTGGTGATGTCATAACATACCAATGTAATCCAGGATTAGGAATAACGGGAGGATCAGTATCACGGACATGTCATAGCACTGGTTCATGGGACGGGTTTCCTGCTGTCTGTACAGGTATAATTATTTTAAGATCAGTTAAGGTATAAATACAAAGAGCCAATGCGTTTTGTTACAATAGCTTACCCAAGAAATGTAACAGTTGCTCGATCTTTCTTTCTGGCCTTTTGTCCTGTGTGTTCCCTTTTGTTAACTGGATGACACGACTGGCAACATAAGAATCCGTCATATTGGTACAAGGAAAAGCAGCACATGTTAGGTGTAAATATGATTCTATGAAATGCTCAACTTCATGGATTTATAGTTACAGGCACCTTTACAAATTTCAAAAATAATAGATATGGAATATAGGATGTTTTGAGGTTGACTTCAAACACTATGAATTTGTAAGTTATACATTTTCGTAAATGTGGTGTATAAAACTTTTTAAATGTTATATAGGGAAGCTTAATATGAACTCCCTACCACTTAAAGAACAACTTCTAGGAGCAGGATTAGCGTCACTGTTAAAGTCGAAATGTCTGCAAACATGATACTGCCAGAAAGCTTTCATTATAAAAAAGTTACATACCACATATAAACAGCACATCACTTAACAATCAATTTCTAGAAGCAAATTTGGAAAAAATGTCTTCAGGATGTTTACAAAAATGGTACCATCAGAAAGCTTTCATCATAAAAAAGTCCGATACGAAATATGAACACTTTATCACTAAACAACTTAAATCTATAAGCAAGGTTAAAGTTTTAAAAGATGTCCTCAGGGAAAGTTCAAGGTCTAAAAATGTGGTACCGACAGAAATTTTTCATTTTCAAAAAGTCACATGACTAATATAAACACTACCTACTTTCTAGAAGCAAGGTTAAAGTTTTTCTAAAAAAATGCCCAAAGGAAAGGTCAAAAAGTATGCTACCAAAAGAAAAGTTCTCATCACTAGAAAGTCAGACACCAAATATCAATATCTTACCTCTTTAGGTCCCTATCCAGCAAGCAACATTTAAGGCCGACTCCAACGCTGCCGGGGGTTATGACAAAAGCTCTCCGGACATTCCGGCTGATGAACTAAAAATCATTCAATAAAGTAAGTGAGAACCGAACCGTCAGTCTAAAAAGAACAATCCAAGGACAATGGCAACGTCGGAAAACAAAGAAACAAAGACATAACATGAGATCGGCACAGAAAAGAAAATGAAGACACGCACATATACAAAAATGAACACAGGGACCCAATAAAAAAACCATGGGTGAGATCAGATGCACCGGTAGAGTAAGCATCTCTTGCTTCTTATAAGACACCCACCGTGTTGAACATGTCAACTCCGGTATTGAAGTCAGATCTGGTAGAGGAAAACAAACTATGGTGGCAAAGAGAAAGATCTGTTGTCATCTGGGTAACAGATATCCCATAGCGGTCCACAAGATCGTGATGTCGACCATAAAACTTCTGTAGTGATGAACATACCCTTACTTAAGTAGCCTATTTGTAAGCAACCGAGCTCTATCAAGATAGTCACTGTATCGACCACAGGCCCTTGAGTAGCGAATGAGTTTGGAGATGTAAAGATAGTCACTGTATCGACCACAGGCCCTTGAGTAGCGAATGAGTTGGGAGATGTAAACTCCGTATACCGGTGGTTTTGGAATGTTGCTACAAAGAAAAGGGAAGTTGACTATTGGAAAAGTGAAGTCATCGCGTTTGTCATATAGCCTAGTTTGTAGTGTACCTCTGTTGTCAATTTCAAGATGAAGGTCAAGGAGCGAGACTGATGTAGACATATCTGTAGTATCCTTAATTTTGAGCTCTTTTGGATAGGTAAGATGAAGACAATCATAATTTACATAATAGTTTACAAAAAATTATTCAAGGTCAAGCATAAAACAAAAATATTTAGATTGCAATATTTCAAGCCACAAAACAAGTTTACATTTCATAAAGGAAATTAAAGAAATACTAAAGGAAATTAAAGAAATACTAAAGGAGATTAAAGAAATACTACACAAATTCAAACAAAAAATTTATGCTACAGAAATGATATATGTTTATGATAGTTCAGTTAGTCCCACGAATTGAATTTTTGAGCCTGACCTGGCTATATATTTCCATCACTTAGTCCGTCGTAAAGTTTTCATTCAAAGATCATTCCCTGAAACCGCTGCTCAAGTTAAAACCATACTAAGTCACTATTAAGTTTAACATTCGCCCTTATGGGAAAGCAATCAAAGATCGTTTCTAAAGCAACAAAGCTAATTTAAGCCAGACTTGGTCAGAATTGTCTTTGAGTGGTCCCCTATAAAATGTGACCGGAAATTCCACCTTACATCCAAGATGGCCGCCATGAGGGACTTTTACTTTTGATACATTTTTGATTTTGGCTTTAAATTTAGATCACTTTGGTTATTTGTTCTCTATCAGTTTTTAAACATCTTTGAATTTATGGTCTTCCAAACATTTAGATTTTATCTGCACTGATGAGACATAAGTTGTCGAAATGCGCATATGCAGAAAGTAAATTCACAGTAACTTCGGTATTTAGTTATTTTTAAACAGGCTTTTGATATGGCTGAGTGGTCTTTTATTGAAAAAAACTTTTTGTAAGGTTTTGGGCCAACAGTATGTAAATTGGTCGAGATATTACAACTAAAGTCGGTCATAATGGTCACTTGTCCACATTCGCTTCTTTGGTGAGGGGGATTCGATAAGGAGGTCACTTGTCTACCTTCTCTTCTTTGGAGAGGGGGATTCAATAAAGAGGTCCATTTACTCTATATTTATTTATTCTAGTTCTTGAGCTTCTTAGCTCAGCACTCAAGAATAATCCAGATATTGGTAGAATAAAACTAAATGACTAGGAATACCTCTTAAGTCAATATGCAGATGACTCGTCCTTAACACTAAATGATGACCAAAAATCTCTTGAAAGTGCTTTGTTTATACTAGAATTTGATCGTTTCTCAGAATGTGTTATATTGAAAGAAAATTTGGAAAAAAAAGAAGCAATATGGTTTGGTTCCAAATTGGGTTCTAATGACCGTCTTTTACCTGACAAAAAAAAACTTTACTGGAACAATCCGGGAAAATTTAAATTGTTGGAAATAAATGTTATCTTTATTTGACAATGACAAGACTTTGTGCAATTTCATAGACAAGACTACTTTTTCCAGTTTATTTGATAATCAGGACATGCATGTCATCTCCTTTACTTACAAAAAATCTACAAGAAGTATTTTTTTTTCAATTACTCTTCTATTACCTGTGATGTTAATTTCGAGAAGAATTACCCTAGCAGCTGTGACTGTTGTACATCGCCTTATTGCTATGACCCTTGTGGACATATATAAAAGGGAGACTTAAATATTATTGAAGATAAAGAAGTTAGACGATTCTTTAGAAAAGGGCCAAATATCGCCCACCCTCGAAAATAAACTGACAAAGCTTGTTTCTACATTATTAAAGACTCGGTAACCAACTATTGTATACGATCGTGAAAGTGCAAACAATCATGCTCTAATAATGTTTAAAGATAAAATCATTAGTAAAGTCACCAACAGAAATAATTTCTATAAAGAAAATTATTATGAGTCACCTCCTAAGCTGTCTGTTAAGAGCATTAAGTCCAAACTTGATAAGAAATATGTGTTTGCATCTGTCGACAAAGCTTCAAACAACGTTGCCATCATCTGAAAAAAAAACTAAATCGATGTCCAAAAAACGAACTTGCCAAGTCCAGCACTTTTAAACGTACAAATTGTAACGAGAAAACGCTCACCAAACAACATCACAAGGATAGAGAAACGATCAAAGTTCCACCAAAAGATAACACCCTACCTATAATGTACTATATTCCTAAACTTCACAAAAATCCCTACAAACATCGTTTTATTTCGACTTCGAGTAAATGTTCTACCACAAATTTGTCCAACCATTTAACCAGTGTATAAAGGAGTTAGTCATAAACTATTGTGAAAAAAAAACATAACAAATCTCTGGTGTAAATTACTTTTGGAGTGTAAAAAATTACAATCTATAGAAGGGCCAGTTTCATCTATTGACAGTAATGATTTGTCTACACTTTATACAACCCTTCCACATAAGTGATTAAATCCTAATTGGGTCAACTTATTAAATGGTCCTTTAGATTTTCGGGTCTTCAGTTTATTTGCTACAAGAAAAAGCAAGGATTCTTCTCCAATATTACTTACAACAATTATTGCTCCTGGACATGTGATGATTTGATTAAGGCACTGAATCTCTTGCTAGACAACATAAATATTCGTTTTGGTACCATTGTTTATCATCAGGTCATTGGAATCCCCATGGGTACTAATTGTGCACCTCTCATTGCAGATCATTTTCTGTTCTCTTAGGAACGGGACTTCATGAAAAAACTACAAAATGGAACTGTACCAAACAGTAATAAACTTATTTCTATTTTCAATATGATAATAGCATATATATTGACGATATCCTCACTATTGATAGTCCCCAGTTTTTAGCTGATGTCGACATCATTTACCCACAACAACTGAAACTTAATAAAGCAAACAATGATTCTAAATACTGCCCTTTTCTGGATCTAAGTATTATCATTGACTCTGGTAAAATAAAAAACTAAAAATTATGATAAAAGGGATTATCTTGATTTTTACTATTACTAATTTCCCCTTTCTTGGCGGGGACGTTCCCCCTATCTCCATCCTACGGAGTGCATATATCTCAACTTGTTCGATTCTCTCGCGTTTGCTCTACTCTTGACGATTTGTACTCTCATACCCAAACTTTTACAACAAGGTTACAGATTTCATAAATTATTTAATACTTTTAAGAAGTTTTACAGAAGATATGAACATTTGATATCTAGATATGACGTGACTCGAAAACAGTTAATTATAAAAGGCATTTCTCATTTCTCGATTTTATGGAAATATGAAAAAGAAAGGAAATGGGGTAAATGTCAAGGAGACAACATCCCATATCCAGGTTAAAACGACCAAAAACAAAACATCTAGGGGTCATCATATGGTCTTCAACACAGTGAGGAACCTCACACCATATAGGAATCCCTAAATGGCCCCGAAAAGGTAAAAAAAGTGAATAAATCAATGGAAACAAACCACATCCAATAACCCAAATATCAAGAAACTAAAATTTTATAAGAAGACAAGGACAAGCCAATGACCAACATATTCCTGACTTGGGACAGGCGCAAAAATTGCGGTGGGGTTAAGCTCGTTTTCTTGGATCCAAACCCTCCTCCTATGTGTGGTGAATGGCTAAAAATAAATACGCAAAAAGACTCACAGTAAAAATCAAACTAGAAAAAAGTCCAACTTATCAAGATGAGTACCCTTACAATGAAGTACATAAAACATGAAGACAATACATACAGGTACTGTCCGGACAAATGCTCGCAGTTACTGACAGCTAGCTAAGGACATAATTTCCGTTGATTATGATATCAAGCCTTCTTACATATGAAATTTCAATTGAAATACTTCTAAATAGATTTGGTATAACAACATCATCAATTATGAAAGAAGAACATGATATTGTGCAATGTTGTTAAAAAAAGACAGAGACTGATAAATAATCCAGAAAAATTTGGACGTAACTTAAATATTTTACGTAATAGTGGATATCGACGAGATATTCTGAACAAATCCGTTAAATTGGCTTTGGATTCTAGTGACCTGAGGATTTTACATATATACTGGCCTCTCACTTATACTGCCGATGTCTACTTGACACCACAAATTAGTGAGGGAAAGATATCAGGAAACACTTACAATGGCCGAACATTACAATCAAATGCCACAATCCACCAGGGAACTGCACAAGAAAAACAATAAAATAACATAAGACAAATAAAGACAACGATAGAAATGGGGATAGCCGAACTTGGTACCGGTACTAACAAGAGCTAGCGGTAGGGTTTAACCAGTTTATGGGTACCCAAACCTCCCCTTTCTCTATCCCGTTTCCATATAGTAAAATAAACATACAAATAAAACCCAATACAGGTAGACCACTTACTCCAAGACCACAATCTTGAAAACGAAAGAATAAGACAAAACGTGATTTAGAATGATTGGTCAAGGAGTGCTCGCCGCTAAACTGCCGGCTAGTTCAAGAAGCCTAGTCTGCTGGTAAAACACTAAGGAATTAAAATCAAATTCAAAACTCCCCAAAAGGTTTGGTAAAGAATAAACATGAATTTCAGTAGACATCGGCAGTATCAGTGAGAGGTCAGTATAACTGTAAAACTTTCAGGTCATTGTATCCCAAAACCAATTTAACGGAACCATCAAGAATACCCGGTCAATATCCCCTATCACGTAAAGAATGTAGGTACGTCCCAGTTTTTTTTTTATCAGTTTTTTACATTTTTTAACAACATTTCCGTAAAAGCGAGGGTGAGAAATGCCCTTAGGGACCGACCATTTAATCTGAAGGGGGGGGGGGGTATGGTTTTTTTCTGGACAGAAAATTTTTTCGAGTCGCATTATATTTAGAAATTAAATGTTCATATCTTCTATGAGACTTCTTAAAAGTGTTTATCAATTCATGAAATCTGTAACCTTGTTATAAGTTTGGATGTGATAGTAAGTAGTTTTATATGTAAAAAGTGGTTACCACTTGAAGTTCTTCTCAGTGGCTAAGTGCAAATGTTTTTGTTTACTATGAATATACTAGTAAACTATAGTTTTTCCCGCTCTCTCATTTCTCTTGTGAAATATATATGTGTTGTGTGTTTTTGTATCTGTATATGTTCATTTTGAAGAAATATAGGTTGTGGAAATACGCATATGCAGAAAGTAAATTTACGGTAACTTCGGTATTTCGTTATTTGTTACCACTGGGTCGATGCCTCTGCTGGTGGACTGTTAGTCCCCGAGGGTATTCATCAACCCTGTAATCAGTACTTCGGTGCTGACGCGAAGGCCTATTATTTTTGGAACCTTACAATATCTAAATTTTTGTAAATTTTGTTGAAAACTAAGGAGTATCTCCCTCATGCAAAGCTCTGTCCTTAGCTGATTTTGGCTTATATTTAGATCATACTGGTTATTTGTTCTCTATCAGTTTTTTAAACATCTTTGAGTTTATGGTCATCCAAACATTTAGATTTTATCTGCACTGAAGAGACATAAGTTGTCGAAATGCGCATATGCAGAAAGTAAATTCAAAATAACTTCGGTATTTTGTTATTTGACATGTTTATCTTCATTATTGTGTTTATATACATAACTATGTAATGTACCAATTTCAAAAAAAATAAAGAATTACAAAAGCAAAGTTTAACATTAAACCTTATGAAAATTATTCAAAGATTTTTTCCTCTGTAGACACAAAGCAAGTTTAAAACAAATTTGGTCACAGTAGTCCTTGATTGATTCCTGATAAGAAATGCGTACAAGGCTGCCAAGATGGCAGCCATCGGGGAACTTAGTTTACCATTGTACCTACTGGAAAACAAATTCAAAGATCTTCTGTAAATTCTTGGCCATTTGCAACAAATTTTGTCACAACGGTCCTTAATTGACCCCTTTTACAAAGGTGTCCGGCAAGCCTGCATCGCATCAAAGATGTCCATAAGCCGGTAACACGGTTCATCATTGGTCTCTATGGGTAACCATTCAAAGATCTCTTTTGAAGCAACAAAACTTATTTTAACAAAACTTGATCAGAATATGTTTTTTTACTATACTAAATTTCTACACTATTTGATTGAAGATTTAACAGCCGTTTCTTAATTTTCAGGAGTAATCTTTTGCTCCATTCTAGACAATTTAAAACATCAGAAATGTCTATTGGAGCTCAACAAGAAAAGCAATCATTCAACACCACATTTGTTCTTAGAATGAACAAAGGCAGGCTGCTATTTGCAATGTAGATTTTTTGTAAATTTATATTTCAATCTTTTTCAGCATGTACTACATCACCTGTATCTACACCTGTTAGTGATGAAAACATCGACGAAATGATACAGACTATGCGAGTGAACAGGAAAAGCACATCCTCCTACGTACGGTCGTTGAACAGTGCCCGTGACGAAAGACAGTCCGCTCAAATACTTGGTTATGGAGGGGTTGCTTTGCTTGTACTTGTTGGTTGCTTTTTTATTTTACCTGATATGGGTAGACTTTTGAATCACTTTAAATCAACAGAAAAATAAATGTGCCTTACAAAACAAATTTGAATTGTTAAGCAACTCCCATATCTATCATATTCGAAGTATCTAATATCAAGTACATGTATTTCTTTGAGTAAGACACCAGAATACAGATTCTGTATCTATGCATCCATTTAGGATTTAATAGAATATTATTTATAGCTCGGAAATTGTAACAGCTACATCAAATTCAATGGCACACTACGAACGCTTATTCCAAAAAGAATCCTAAAAGACAACCTCGTTACAATCTAATGAATACTAACGTTAGGTATGATTGTCGCACCCTGTAGTCGATGAAGAGTTCAGGTATAGTAACAGGTAACAAAATTCTGTTTATTTAATGCCATTTACTTTTTCGTGAGTAATCTATTAAAACCTGCATAGAAATCAGTCTAAAACTGTAATGTATACCCCACTGCCCCATTTGATTCAAGAAATAAAAAATAGAAAAGGTCAAATCAAATTTTTAAATAGTTCGTGCACAATTACAATATGTATTGAACATTATGTAAATGTTTGGCAACTTCATTAAGTGGTCTTGGAGTTTTGCTGTCACCACAAGCGCCTATGACGAACGGGCAGACACCATGATCAATATATTCTAAAGCGCGGTTTA
>MJUU01067882.1:94944-116653 GCA_002080025.1 Modiolus philippinarum | reverse complement strand
TTTTGCGCTCATTAATTTGTACAAGCTATGACTTTAAAATACCACTCACTTACTTACTGGATGTTTAATTCATTGAAATGGGGGGTATGGAAATCTTTCAGACTTTTGTCTATTTCTTGCAGGATCTATGCAAAGTCTGTTTTTATATAGTAGTTTTACCATGCTAACTTAATTAATTCAAGGACGTCCGAGACCAGGAAGTAAATTTTGTTTCTCACAGAACACTCGGATGAAAATAATTGAGAATGTTAACAGTGAAAATGAATCTATGGAATTAATAAAATATATATTAAAGAATGTATCAAGTGTACCTTTTCACATTTTTAAAGCCTTTAGTAGCTAGAAGTCAAGGAATCGTTTTCTTGGCGAATGAAATTGCATATAGTAACAGATTAAGACGGATGTTCTTCACTGGGCACAATAAATTATTACACACGGATCGGACATCTATCATAAGATAGTTCATTACCTGTTAACAGATAAACAAGTTCATTACCAGTTATGATAAGCAATTTCATTACCTATTACCTCCAGGAAAGAAAGTTTTAATCTCTTTATTGCATAGAGACCTATGTTAATCTTTTTTCCATATTTAATTATCAGGTGTTAATGATATTTTATCTGCGCCAAAACCACAAAAATACAGATAAGATAGCATTACCTGAGATAATGCTATTTTATCTCATTTTTGTGGCTTTGGCGTGCCATACATTTGCCATTCTATTGTTTTTATAAATTAACTTGAAGTACACATTTATCATAACAAAGTCAAAAACTTTTTTCAGCTTTGAATGTCAGTAATATCCAGAATCCTCCTGAACAAAATATCCAGTATTATTCTGGATCATACTAGAAATTCAGTAGGATTCAGAATCTTATTAGTGTAAATCAGGATATCTCAATTTCTCCTAGGAGAAATTGGAATTCCAATTTGTACTGGATTAAATCCAGTTATTTTATTAAATTGAAAAATTTCTAACATATGATTGGTTTGTCTATTTCTTATATATAAAAGAGGCATATTTTAGTGCCATGACTCTAAATAGAAATACGGTAGTGAAAAAAATCATTTAAAATTGAGATTAAACAATAAAAGTTCCTATAAAAATCCTAGAATTTGGAAAATAATAAAACTATTATAGCCTATTAAATTCAGTCAATGGAGAAATTTATTGACATGAGAAAGGTATATTGACACTCGGACTACGTCCTCAATTGATATACCTTTCTCATGTCAATAAATTTCTGCGTTGACCTCATTAATAGGCTATAATTGTATGTTATGCATTCTTTTCATTGGCTGCTCTCATAGTTACGTCATAGTTATAATTTGGTTATCAAAATGTCAGCACACATTTCATTATACAGTCAGTCGACAGTCAATTTCCAAAATGAAACAAGTTTTCCAAAATAGCTGAATCAAATTTTTGTGAAATGTTTTTTAAATCTGCTCCATTTGGGATGATCAAGGGATATAATTTTTTGTACCCCGGTAAAACATTATTTTTTAATTTAAACAGTATTGTATCTGCTTATGCTATTGAATATATTTGTTGTATGTGGGCACTTTTTAGATCCCAGCTTTGCATATTATTTTGTCTGACATTTATTCAACTTTGTTATTTGTTATTATGTAATAATTTTTTTTAAAAACAATTTTTGGTTTTTAATAAATGATTTTTGCTTAGCTGTGAGTCTGTTATAAATATAGAATGCAAACATAGTTGGGACTCCTTGGTATTGGCAGTCCATGTTTATGTTGTATCAATTCAATTTGGTATGATTTTGTCATCATTTTAGGAATCTTGGCTTAATACAAATATGTATATTATTGCATTAACTCATTTGCACTTTATTAATGATTAATGAAGAAATTTTGAATGAGTTTTTAAAAAAAAAAATATCAACAGGAATTAATAATAATGTATACCCCCAGTAAATAAATAATAAAAAACGAAGTTACTGTGAATTTAGTTTCGGCATTTGAGCATTTCAACAGCTTATGTCTCTTCAGTGCAGATCAAATCAAAACATTTGGAAATCCATAAACCAAAATATGTGTAAAAGCTGAAGAAATTACCAATAGGATCTAAAAAGGAAAGCCAAAATAAGCTAAGGACAGAGCTATGCAGGAGTGAGGAACTCCTTAGTTTTTAACATTTTCTTAAATTTAGGTATTGAAAGTATTCAAATAAAATCTGTTTTCAGTAGTCTTCAAATGAAAATGTACATAATTTTGATTTTTTCCATCATATACTGTAGCACTACCTTATGACTGATTGGAGAATTTTGAACAACAGAGGATTGCGGCCTTTTGAAAGTATTCTGTGGAAAAAAATTGTGCATAATCCTGGAATTATATCTGCAGATGAGATGCTGTTAACTATGGTCTCGCCTTAAGCCTCACCCTTATTTACATAATATATTAGTTTGTATAGGTATGGAAAAGAAAGGAAATGGGGTAAATGTCAAGGAGACAACATCCCATATCCAGGTTAAAACGATATGTTTCTATTTTGAATACCTATTTAGTGATGGTAAGATTCTTCAATAATGATTTTTTAACTCACCTGGCTAAAGTGAGCTTCTCCAATCCAATGTCTGTCATCAGTCCATCTGTCCTGCCTAAACCTTTTATCTAAAGATCTTCTCATCTGAAATTTCTGGACCAAATGGAACCAGACTTGACAATAATTCTTAGTTGGCACCTACAAGAAAGCTGTGTATACCCCCACAAAGTTTGAGGGTATATAGGAATCACCCTGTCTGTCTGTCTTTTTTTCCATAAACCTTGTCAGCACATGTTATTCTAAATGGCTGTTTGGATTTTGATGAAATGCTACACAGTTGTTATATACCACCTGAAAATGTGCATGAAGTGATATAGTTGCTGCTAGAAATTTTGAAGGGGAGATACCAGTAGTTTGTCTTTGAATATTTTCTGACCAAAAGGGGGTGGAACCTTTTCAGCACATGTCCTCATAAATGGGTGCTTGGATTTTGATGAAATGACATAAAGATGTAGTATACCACCTGAAGATATGCATGGTATAATATGCTTGCTGCTCGCAATTTTGAAGGGGAAATAATTGGTCTTTGAATATTTTCTGGAAAAGGGGGGACAGAACCTTGGCAGGGCATGTCCTCTTGATGTGCATGGTATAATATGCTTGCTTCTCAAAAATATTGAAGGGGTGATAATTCATCTTTGAATATTTTATGGAAAAGGAGGGACAGATACTCCACACTTGTACTATGTCCACACCCGTATTTTGTGCACACACACACACACCTAAATTTGCATTTGGCATATTGATTCATTGTTCAGTGAGCGGGGATTATAACTGGCTGCTATTCGACGACAGTCCAAGTTTTTTCAAGTTTGCCTTATATCCAAGATGGCTGCCAGCAGAAATCATAATTTAATATTGGACCTTTTGGAAAAACAGTTTCAAAGATCTTCTCCTGTGAAACTGCTAAGCAAATCAAGCTTGGCCAAGATAGTCTTCAGGTGGTGCCCTGCAAAAGGTGCTCTATATCTAAGATGTGCGCCAGTGGGGAACATAGTTTTACAGTGGATCAATGGGAACACTAAAATAGTTTTTCGTGTTGGCCCTTGGAGACATAGTTTAACAGATGACATTCAAAAAAGACCTTCTTCTCTGAAACTGCTAACCCAGATAGTCAAAGCTTTCTTTGTGTGGCCCCCTGCAAAAAAAGTGTTCTTTTTTTTATATGACAGCAAAAATTTTGCGGTCGTATTATGGTATGGTGCTGGCGTCGGCGTCGATGTCGGCCTCGGCCTCTGTGGACAGCATAACTTTAGTTCCAGCGGATGGATTGTTATCAAATTTTATTATAATAGTATTTTGTTTTTTTGGCTCATTCTTAAGCCCAGGTTTTAATTTCGGGTTTGTGGCCCCGTTTCTTTTACAAAAAGGTATTTTCATGTCTGTGGACAGCATAACTTTAGTTCTAGAGAGTTCATTTTCAAATTTTAGTATGAGGTTTCTTGCCTCAAGCTTAAGCCCTGATTTAATTTCCGGTTAGTTGCCCTGTCCGTTTTAGAAAAAGGGGCCAAAAAGAGGTAAAATTGGGTATTTTCGTGTCTGTGGACAGCATAACTTTGGTTCTAGTGAACGGATCACTTTCAAATTTTAGTATGATGTTTCTTGGCACATTCTTAAGAACTGTTTTTTTTTTTTTTTTTATTTATGGCCCCACCCGTTTAAGAAAAAGGGGCCAAAAAGAGGTTAAATTAGGTATTTTCATGTCTGTGGACAGCATAACTTTGGTTCTAGTGAATGGATCATTTTCAAACTTTAGTATGAGGTTTCTTGCCTCAAGCTTAAGCCAGGATTTAATTTCAAGTTCCTGGCCCAGCTGTTTTAGAAAAAGGGGTTAAATTTGGTGTTTTCACAAATTTGAGTGTAGAATCTTTATTTTTTTATCGCATTTTGATGGGGTTTCTTTCAGTGTACTCCTAAGGAAATTTCAAATCAGGTGTATACCAATGGATTTCACGTGGCATGTGCCGTTCATGAGTTTAATTGGGCCCAAAAAGGGCAAATTTCAAAAATTTTCATTTTAAAATTTTTATTATATGCCTACAAAAATTTTGCGGTCGTATAATGGTATGGTGTTGGCGTCATCGACGTCGTCGGTGTCTGTTGACAGCATATTTTTGGTTCTAGTGGACAGATCATTATGAAATTTTAGTATGATGTATCTTGGCACATGTGAAACAGAGGTTTTAATTTTGAGTTGGTGGCCCCTCCCCTTTTAGGAAAAGGACCAAAAGGGGTGAAATTGGGTGTTTTCACAAATTTGACTGTAGAATCTTTATTATTTATTGGATTTTGATGGGGTTTGTTTCAGTGTGCTCCTGAGGAAATTTCCATTCTGGGGTATGCCAACTGATTTCATGTAGCATGTACCGCTCATAAGATAAATGGGGCCCAACAGGGGCAAATCTCAAAATTTTTTTTTTTTATTTTAAGTCTGATTTTGATGCAGTTTTTTTCAATGGAATCCTTGCGAAAATAATGGCATACAGCTATTAGATTTTGGTAACTTGTTTCCTTTCCCAGCTATGAGGGGCCGACGGGGCCGAAATTGCAAATTTCCAGATTATGTAGAATATTTATTTTTCATCGGATTTCGATGGGATTTTTTTCTTTGGATACCTCTTGATCTACGCTTTCAGTAGTGTGCCAACAGATTTAGTGTAGCTTTTACCGTTTCCGAGCTACAAGATGTCAAAGGGGCCAAAATTGCAATTTTTCTAAATAATGTCAAATCTTAATTTTTCATTGGATTTCGATGGGATTTTTTTCTTTGGATTCCTCTTGATCTAAGCTTTCAGTAACATGCCAACGCATTTAGTGTAGCTCTTACCGTTTCCGAGCTGCAAGGGGTCAAAGGGCCAAAATTGCAATTTTTCTAAATATGTCAAATCTTTATTTTGCATCAGATTTCGATGGAATTTTTTTCTTTGGATTTCTATAAAGTTTTAGTTGATAGTAACATATTTTGCATAGCTCTTACGGTTTTTTAGCTCATCTGGCTATTGCCAGAGAGAGCTTTTGCCATCACTATTCGTCCGGCGTAAACTTTTCATTGGAAGATCTCCTCTGAAACTACTGAGCTAATTGAAACCAAACTTGGTTACAATAGTCCTTAGATGGTCCCCTGCAAAAAAGTTGTTTTTCAGATCGGCGCTATATCCAAATGGCCGCCAGCGGGGATCATAGTTTTAACATAGGACCCTATGGGAAAATACTTTCAAAGATCTTCTCCTCTGAAACTACTCGGCCAATTGAAACAAAACTTGGCAACAAAAGTCGTTTGGTGGTCCCCTGCAAAAAAGTTGATTTTCAGTTCCAGGCTATATCCAAGATGGCCGCTGGCGAGGATCATAGTTTTAACATTGGACCCTCTGGGAAAAGACATTCAAAGATCTTCTCCTCTAAAACTACTGGGCCAATTGAAACAAAACTTGGCCAAAATAGTCCTTAGATGGTCCCCTTCAAAAAAGTTGTTTTTCAGATTCGCACTATATCCAAGATGGACGCCAGCGGGGATCATAGTTTTAACATTGGACCCTATGGAAAAAGAAATTCAAAGATCTTCTCCTCTGAAACTACTGGGCCAATTGGATCCAAACTTGGCCAAAATAGTCTTTAGGTTGCTCCTTGCAAAAGAGTTGTTTTTTAGGTCGTCTGCACTTTATCCAAGATGTCTGCCAGTGTGGAACATAGTTTCAACATTGGACCCTTTGGGAAAACACTTTCAAAGATCTTCTCCTCTGAAACTGCTGAGCCAATTGGAACCAAACTTGGCCACAACAGTCTTTCGGTTGCCCCCTGCAAAAGACTTGTTTTTCAGGCCTTTGCTTCATGCAAGAAAGCTGCCAGCAGGGAACATAGATTTAACATTGGAAAACATTAAAAGATCTGTGAAATTACTTGGCCAATAATAAAAATATACTTGGTCACAATGGGCCATTGGCCACAATATTCCTTAGATGGTCCTCTGCAAAAAAGTTGTTTTTTTAGATCCGCGCTATATCCAAGATGGCCGCCAGCGGGATCATAGTTTTAACATTGGACCCTATGGGAAACACATTCAAAGATCTTCTCCACTGAAACTACTGGGCCAATTAAAACCAAACTTGGCCACAATAGTCCTTAGATGGTCCCCTGCAAAAAGATGTTTTTCAGATCTGCGCTATATCCAAGATGGCCGCCAACAGGATCATAGTTTTAACATTGGGCCCTATGGGAAAATACTTTCAAAGATCTTCTCCTCTGAAACTGCTGGGCCAATTAAAATCAAACTTGGCCAAAATAGTCCTTGGGTGGTCCCCTGCAAAAAAAGTTGTTTTTTTTTCAGATCCGTGCTATATCCAAGATGGCCGCCAACGGGGATTATAGTTTCAACATTGGACCCTATGGGAAAAGAAATTCAAAGATCTTCTCCTCTGAAACAACTCAGCCAATTGAAACCAAACTTGGCCACAATAGTCCTCAGATGGTCTCCTGCAAAAAAGATGTTTTTCCGATCCGCACTATATCCAAGATGGCTGCCAGCGGGGATCATAGTTTTAACATTGGACCCTATAGGAAAACACTTTCAAAGATCTTCTCCTCTGAAACTACTGGGCCAATTGAAACCAAACTTGGCAACAAAAGTCCTTGGGTGGTCCCCTGCAAAAAAGTTGTTTTTCAGATCTGGGCTATATCCAAGATGGCCGCCGGCGAGAATCATAGTTTTAACATTGGACCCTATGGGAAGACATTCAAAGATCTTCTCCTCTTAAACTACTGGGCCAATTGAAACAAAACTTGGCCAAAATAGTCCTTAGATGGTCCCCTGCAGAAGAGTTGTTTTTCAGATTCGCGCTATATCCAAGATGGCCACCAGCGGGGATCATAGTTTTAACATTGGACCCTATGGGAAAAGAAATTCAAAGATCTTCTCCTCTGAAACTACTGGGCCAATTGGATCCAAACTTGGTCAAAAAAGTCTTTAGGTTGCCTCTCGCAAAAGAGTTGTTTTTCAGGTCTGCGCTTTATCCAAGATGTCTCCCAGTGGGGAACATAGTTTCAACATTAGACCCCATTGGAAAACACTTTCAAAGATCTTCTCCTCTGAAACTACTCGGCCAATTGAAACCAAACTTGGCGACAATAGTCCTTAGATGATCCCCTGCAAAAAAGTTGTTTTTCAGATCCGCGCTATATCCAAGATGGCCGCCAGGGGGTCATAGTTTTAACATTGGACCCTATAGGAAAACACTTTCAAATATCTTCTCCTCTGAAACTACTGGGCCAATTGAAACCAAACTTGGCAACAAAAGTTCTTGGGATGGGCCCCTGCAAAAAAGTTGTTTTTTAGATCCGGGCTATATCCAAGATGGCCGCCGGCGAGGATCATAGTTTTAACATTGGACCCTATGGGAAAAAACATTCAAAAACCTTCTCCTCTAAAACTACTGGGCCAATTGAAACAAAACTTGGCCAAAATAGTCCTTAGATGGTCCCCTGCAAAAAAGTTGTTTTTCAGATTCGCGCTATACCAAGAATGCCGCCAGCGGGGATCATAGTTTTAACATTGGACCCTATAAAGATCTTCTCCTCTGAAACTACTGGGCCAATTGGATCCAAACTTGGTCAAAATAGTCTTGAGGTTGCTCCTTGCAAAAGAGTTGTTTTTCAGGTCTGTGCTTTATCCAAGATGTCTGCCAGTGGGGAACATAGTTTCACATTGGACCCTGCAAAAAAGTTGTTTTTCAGATCCGCGCTATATCCAAGATGGCCGCCAGGGGGTCATAGTTTTAACATTGGACCCTATAGGAAAACACTTTCAAAGATCTTCTCCTCTGAAACTGCTGAGCCAATTGGAACCAAACTTGGCCACAACAGTCTTTAGGTTGCCCCCTGCAAAAGAGTTGTTTTTCAGGTCTGTGCTTTATCCAAGATGTCTGCCAGTGGGGAACATAGTTTCACATTGGACCCTATGGGAAAACACTTTCAAAGATCTTCTCCTCTGAAACTGCTGAGCCAATTGGAACCAAACTTGGCCACAACAGTCTTTGGGTTGCCCCCTGCAAAGGAGTTGTTTTCAGGTCTTTGCTTTATGCAAGATGGCTGCCAGCAGGGAACATAGATTTAACATTGGAAAACATTAAAAGATGTTCTGTGAAATTACTTGGCCAATAATAAAAATATACTTGGTCACAATGGGCCATAGTTGTTCCCATTAAAAAAATGCCTGGCTTGTATGCATCGCATTCAAGGTGGCCCCAGTGGGGAACATAGTTTAACCTTGAAACCTATCGGAAACCTATCAGACGGCATTTAAAGATCTTCTCCTCTGAAAATATTTAGCCAATTGAAACCAAAATTAGACTTAATGGTCCTTAGATGGCCCCTTCAAGAAAGGTGACAGTAAAACTGCACCCCCATCCAAAATAACTGCTGGTCTGGAACATAGTTAAACTTATGATAATATAACATCAATGTCTATTAACAAATTTGAAAATAATGCCCTTAAAACATTGGGACTATTTTAACTGCATATGTCAGCCGTGGCCCAGGTGAGCGATACAACCTCTTGAGAGCCTCTTGTTCTATCAATAAGTGATCAAAAGGGTTGATTTTTTCCCTAGTTTGTTTCGAGCTAATAACTGTGTCAAGCTTCTTTTTGTGTCCATCTAATTATTATGTCAAGCTCTTTACTATGTCCACATTCACTTTAAACTACTTTTGTTGAAATTTCAGTGGTCGACGTGCTGCGGTCGTATCATGCTGCGCTCGGCGTAGCCCTTTATTCCAGTTTTGATGCAGTTTTTTGCAATGGATTAATAATGAAAAATTGACATTGTGCTGCACCATAGATTTTTGATAACTTGTTTCCTTTCCCAGCAATGAGGGGCCAAATGGGGTCAAAATGTCAAATATGTGGATTAAATTGGATTTCTTTTATTTTGATTCGTCTCATCGTAAGCTTTCGTTAGTATTCAGGGGATTTGGCATAGCTCTTACCATTTCCAAGCTAAAAGGTTTAAAGGGGCCAGAATTGCAATTTTTAGAAATATGTGAAATCTTTATTTTTCATCAGATTTTGCTGGGATTTTTTTCTTTGGATTCCTCATATTGTAAGCTTTCCTTAGTATTGCAATAGATTTTGCGTTGCTTTTACGGTTGCCAAACTATAATGGGTCAAAGTGGCGAAATTATAATATTCAAAATTTGTGAAATCTTAATTTTTCTTTGGATTTCTCTTGATGTAAGCTTTTAGTTGGTAGTCAACAGATACTTCTTAGCTCTTACCATTTCCAATCAATAAGTGATTAAAATGGATAATTTTTATTTTCACTAATTTGTGTCCAGTTAATTAATGTGTCAATGTCCTTATTGTGTCCCGCAAATTACTGTGTCCACATTCATTTTGATTTACGCTTGTTCAAATTTCAGTGGTCGACTTGCTGCGGTCGTATCATGCTGCGCTCGGTATAGCCCTTTAATTTTGGGGGTTGTGCTGGTTTCGCCTTATATCTAATATGGCTGCCAGTGGAGAGCGTAGGTTAATATCATTTTGCCCTTTGGGAAAACACAAGCCAACTGGAACCAGAATTGGCCAAAAAAGTCCCCTGCAAGAAAGGTGTCTTTATAGCCAAAATGGCTGCCACAAGTGAACAAAGTTAACATTGTACAATATAGGAACACTTGCAAAGATCTTCTCAGAAACTATCAAGCCAATTTGAACCAAACTTAACCACAGTGGTCTTTAAATGATCCTCTGCAAAAAAAGTGTTTTCATCCCTGTAGCAATAAGATGCAGGGATATGGTAATGCCGGGCATTCTTCTTCCGCCTTGTAAGCACTCTAGCAAGTTAATTTCTCATTGGGTTTGGATAATATTTACACAGTAGCTTTAGTTCAAGGATGACTCAAACAAGTTCAAAAATGAAGTCTGGTCAAATATTTTTGTAGGAGATATGCTCCTTTTTAGCTTACCTGGCTATAGCCAGGGTGAGCTTTTGCCATATTTTTTGGTCCATCATCCGTCTGTCCATCCTCTGTCTGGCTTCAACTTTTCTTTAAATATCTCCTCTGAAACTACTGTGCCGATTAGAACGAAACTTGGCCACGATGGTTCTTTGTTGGTTCCCTACAAAAAAAATTGTTTTTCAGATTCGCACCTCAACCAATAAAGCCGGCAGCAGGAAACATAGTTTCAGCATTGGACCTATGGGAGAACACATTTGGAGATTTTCCACTCGCAACAACTGATCCAATTGGAACCAAACTTTGCCACATTAGTCCTTGGTTGGTCCCCTTCAAATAGTTGTTTTTCAGGTCAATCCTATATTGTAAATTAGGAAATTTTGGATGTAGCTTTATTTCAGCATATTTGGTGCCTACCTTCAAAGTGCCAAAATTAAACACACCAAAATTTATAAAGCTCCAAACATTGATCTTGAAATGTGCCAGTGATATTGTCAAGTATTATAAGTAAAGATTTACGATACACAATAAATGTGTATGCCGTCTCACTGCAATGAAAAAAAAAGACATGTGATCACCAAGTATAGTTGTTTGAAATTTTCCCCAGGAAGGTTAGATTCTCTTTTATTTTCTATTAGTTTTAATCGTTGTGAAATTCCTTACATGTATATGTTCAAAATGTAGTGGAAGTCATTGTTGAATTTCTTTAAACAACATTTAAAAAAAAAGATTTACTTTAATTGATAAACGGACTGATTTGTACAATAATGAATTAAAGTCGACCTCTGATTAATAGAAAACGGAAGATACAACATTCTATCACTTGCTGATGAAGACGAAGTTCGAGGATATTCTTTCCAACATTCCGGAGTACCTGATGTCTCTCCCGGTTTTCATGGGAGTTCACACTATGAGTGCCTTAGTTCTTAATGTTATTTTTTTATTTCCGTGCATTGTAGCTGTCTCACGTCCTTGTTTTGTCTTTTTTTTTATCTGCTACCGTTTTTGCCATGTCTTTGGACTTCGATTTTTGTAGTCATCGCTTCCCTTGTTCCTTCGGTATTCTACTGCCGTTGTTTCAACCACACAGACAGTAGATCAGTTCAAGGATTTGATTTATAAAGCGCCAAAATAAAACACAACTGTTTTACCAAATAACCAAAATTAGAAATAAAACATTTTAGCACAAAACCGCCGAAATTTCTCCACACCAAAATATCCCAATTTACGGTATCCCAGATGGACCAGCGGGGAACATATGTTTAACATTGGGCCCTATTAGAAAAGATATTCAAAGATCTTCTCTGAAACTGATGAGCAAATTGGAACCAAACATGGCCACAATAGTCTTTAGGTAGCCCCTCAGAAAAAAAGATGTTTCCCGGGTCAGCGCTATGTCCAATATGGGCACCAGGGAGCATTGGACACTATATGAAAAGACATTCAAAGATCTTCTCCTCTGAAACTTCTGGGCCAATTGGAACCAAACATGGCCACAATATTCCTTAGGTGGTCCCCTGCAAAAAGTTGTTTTTCGGTTCAGTGCTATATCCTAAATGGCTGCCAGCAGGAACATAGATTTAACATTGGACCATACGGAAAAACACATTCAAAGATCTCCGCTAAAACTGCTGGACCAATTGGAACTTCACCACAATGGTCTGTAGGTGGTCATCTGCAATTTACAGGAATGCTGCGTATCCAGATGGTGGTCCTTGCAAAAAAGGTGTTTTTCACATTGTTCACAGGGACTGATATTTTATATTTTTGGTCTTTGTGTGCATATACTTAGAATAATAGGATTATCCAGTGCTCTTAAAGTGTACCTGTAGTTCTCCGGATATCGGAGGAAGATACTCAACGACAACGACAAAAATTGGCATGTTGTTCAAGATTGGCACCTTTTGGGAACAAAGTTAAGCATTGGACCCTATGGGAACACTTTCAAAGATATTACCTCTGAAGCTACTAAGCCAATTGGAACTCCATGATCGCAGGCTTTCAAGCGTGCCCTTATTTTTCCAATTTTCCTTATCTTTTACATCCTCCCTTATATTCCTTATTAAAGCTCAAGAATCCTCAAAAACACTAATCTTTAGGTGAAAATTCTAAATTTTTAAATTCTTTAAACAATTTCATTAGATAGTGTTGAAATTGGCCTAACAGATTCAGAGGAGAATATCATTAATTCTGTTTTTTCCCATAGGGTACAATGTTAAACTAAATTCCCCGTTGGCAGCCATCTTGGATGGTGTTAGGCCAATTGGAGTCACAATTGTCCTTGGGTGGTGCCTTTAGGGTTTGCGATTTTTTGTTCCTCTTTGAAAAAGGGGTCCAGTAAGTCTTTACCATATTCAAAATGGTTGACATCAGGAAATATAGTTCAACTTTGAAGCAATAAACATCAAGGTCTATGAAATACTTGAAAAGGAGGCCCTTTATTATTTAGGTTATTTGGACTCGCTATCTCAGTAACGGCCCAGGTGAGCGATACAGGCTCTTTGGAGCCTCTTCTTTATGTACATAACTGTTCTTTCAAAAATTTTGAAGCTACCTTGACAGTTTAAAAGTGCCTGCTGCGAGTTTGAAAAACTATCCGACCTTAACTATGCCATATGATTTTCTTAATCTCGACCTCTGCACTTCCACACTCCTGGGCCCTTATATTTTTGGCTTACATTAGAATCAACTGCGGCTTACATTAGAATCAACTGCAAATACTAAAATTCCATTCAATATAGAACTTACCGGCCAGAGACTGTCCCTGTACAGGCGTACAAATGATGTTGTCATGACATGTTACATTCATATGAATAGTAACTTATATAGAGAGAATTATCACGAGATATAGACTGCCCGAGGGATAGTGATATGGACTGACACATGATTAGAGCTCGAGCCGTAGGCGAGGATATTATCTATGTGTCGGTCCATATCGTTAACCCGATGGCAGTCTATATCGTGATAATTCTCTCCATATAAGTTACTATTTATATTATATAAATGTAACATGTCATGTCTATATATCAAGTGGCTATTGTGTTTATTTTATTTATGGCGGGTTTCCTGGCTCTTTAACGTATTATATTTGCAATTCTTCAATGAACATACCAATATTCCTAAAGAAACATATATAGCAAGTCCTTCTAAACTCCTGTCTTTTATTTGCCAATCAACCAATCAAGATTCTATAGAAATTCTATTGTATGCTAATTTGTACTGCCTGAAGGGGTTTACAGTAATGACAAATTGGTATACAAAAGAATTCTATAGAATCTTGATTGGTTGATTGACAAAGAAAAGATAGGAGTATTGAAGGAGTTGTTATAGGTGTTACTTGAGTGAAGACTTGCAATATAATATTGAGCCAGGAAATCCGCCATAAGAATAGTTGCATTTTATTTTGTTCACACTCACGGTGCGGAATGGTAACGGACTTTTCGGGCTTTTTCTCTACGTTTCCTGACTAATCGGGTTCAGCAACGGACTTTTTGTGGTTTATTACGAAAACAGGGGGGTAGGTGTGTCATTTTTCTTTCAAAATATGTATTTTATCTCATTCATTTCTCAAAATGCTTTACGTTACGGAATTCAGCATTGATTTTAATACATAAATCGGCACATATGATCACTTAAGCATATGCCTNCCATAAGAATAGTTGCATTTTATTTTGTTCACACTGAATTATCAATGAATAACAGCTGAATGAAAATCAGCAAATACTAGTTTCAGTTTTGGATATTTAAGTTAAAATTTAATTATAGTTACATTTAACAATCAAGTTATTATTTTAAAAAAACACTTGTATTATCGATACAATTAAACAAAAGAGAAAAAAATCCATTGTGAATAGGGTCTGAATACGATTAAATCCTACCGTTCAATAGCAGAAAATTTGGACCAGTCAATATCGTGACTGACAAGATAAATACCATAGCCTGACCACCTCTATACCAACCAGGAAAGATATAAAATAAAATAACATACACTAAGGTTTGTGTATGATAAATGTGCGTCCCTTGAACATCACTGATCATTCCGCGCTTTGAAGCACAGTTATAACCTGAAGACGGATTCATACTCGGGATACTTTCAGTTTCGACAGCAATAAGAAGTGCTCGATTTTTAGAAATTTGACGGAAAATGTCCATTTTCTAGGGTTTTTTTGACTGCCGATGGAAATTCCTTGAAAATGAAAGACTTATAATGGCTATAGCCAGGTTAAGATTTTGCTATTCAAAGATGGCCAAGATCGTCCAATATCAGTGGCGGATCCAGACCTTTTTCTAAGGGGGCCCGACCCATAATTTTTTCCGAAACGGGAACGGAACCCATTTTTTTTTAAAAACCCTAGGAATTTTAAATATTTTTCAACCAAAAGGGGGCGGACCACCCGTCCCCCCCCCAAATCCGCTACTGAATATTATTTAACTACGGACCTATAAGGGAAATGCATTCAAAGGTATCCTGATCTGAAACTACAATGCTAATTGAGACAAACTTGTTGACAGTGATTCATCAATGGTCCATTTCAAAAATTGTGTACTTAAGGTTCTGATCCCATCCAAGATAGCTGCTAGCGAGAATAATAATTAACATAGGACCCTCTGAGAAATTCATTGAATGATTCAATCTTGGCAAAGGTATATTGGGAGTATTTTGTTCCCTTGTGGTAACATACATGTATTTTTTAGAAACCTTTTGGTTAACGTGTGTAGGAACAAAAAGGAGATATTTAGGGGATTTCAATTTTAGAATGGCTGGATTCAGTATTTTTAAGAAACCTTATACCCTTGTAATAATAAATAACCCTTAATTTTGAAGAGTTTTTGAAAAGTTTTGCCCCTTAAATGACCCTTATAAATATAGTTTAACATTGTACCCTATGAGAAAACACATTCAATGATATTGTCTTCTGAAACTGCTGGGCCGGTTGGAACCAAATTTTGCCAAAATAGTTTGAATGTGGTCCCCTGCAAAAAAAGATGTGCCAAGTTTGCACGTTATCCAAGATGGTCGCCAGAGGAGACTGTGCCACAATAGCAACAATAGCTTGAACCATATGGAAACACTCTCATGATCTTCTTTGAAACTACAAAGGCAGCCAACTGGAACCAAACTTAGCCATAATGGTCTTTAGATTGTCCAGTGAAAAAGGCGTTTTCAGGTTTTCACTTTATCCAATATGGCTGCCAGTGAGGAACATAGTTGCACTTTGGACCATCAAAAATATTTTCCTCAGAAATTTCTTTGCCAGTTGGAACTAAATCTGGCCACAATAGTGTTTCAGTGGTCCCCTTTAAAAAAAGTGGTTTTTAGGCTAGAACTTTATCAATGAGGCTTGTTTAGGGGGGGTACCAATATCCCATAACCCAGTACTGGTAAGTCCTGACTAAAATATCTCTTTGAAAATTGAAGATATCCCATTTTCATGGTCAAAATATCTTATATCCTAGTCCCAAATATCCCATATCCCATTAACAAAAGTTGTGAATATCCCGTATCCCAATATACCCTAAACAAGCCTCATCAATTATGGCATTTTTAGCAGCGCACATAGTTTAACGTTTGACTATTTGAAATACACATTCAAATATCTTCTCTGAACTTGGTGGACCAATTGGAACCAAACTTGGCCACAATAGTCTTAAGGTGGTCACCAGCAATGAATAAACTGCTGTCGCAAGAGCGCATGATACGCCCGTCTACAGTCAACTCATATTTTTAGCATTTTGGACAACAACAAAATTTGATAAAAAAAATGAGCAGAATGTGTGGATTGCCAAGAGTATAACTATATAAGAAATATAAAATTAATATGTAAAGTCAATGCATTAAAAAGTGCAAAAAATAAGTAAAGTATTAAGTCCAAGGGCCAAAACTCTCCACAAAAATCATTCAACAACTTGATAGGCAATTTATAAACATACAATCATACATCAATTATCAAATCAATACGTCAAAGCATTGCAAAGAAACCGCGATTTTTCGAAACTGATTTTCTAAGAGTCCAAGGCCAATAACTCTGTAAAATCATTGGAGTGGAAATAAATTCACACTTGACTTGTAATCGATACAATCATATACCAAATATCAAATCATTATATTGAATCATTGCAAAGAAATCTGTAGAAACTGATATTTTTTCAAAAATTTACTGAGTCTAATGACCGTTACTGTGTACAAAATCAACCGACCAGAACCAAATTTGAACTTGATCTGTATCTCACCAAGGGTCGCGCTCGATTGGCTGTGCAGAACATGTGCAGTACAGAGTGTTCTGCACAGACGAATCGAATGTCACAGAACAGGAAGTCGCGCTCTCTGTGATGGAAGACATAAGGCTTGGAATATTTCTGAAATAAAACTTGAAATTAAACAGTAGGTGAAAAATATATTGTCACATTTACGTTATTTTATACAATACCTTGTGTTTACTGTGCCCATGATGCAAATTTTGATGTGAAAAGGATCAGAAAATGCTAAACTGTTGTCTTTCTTTTAAGGACCTGTTCCACGACGCTTTTTTCATGTTATAACTGTACAGTACACCCTCTTACATTTCTTTATTTAATAGCACTGAAACCCTTCGCTCGCATTCAGAGAGTTGTTGACATCAATAAATATACTTATTCAGAAAGTTGTTGACATCAATAAATATACTTATAACAATCAAGAAAGTAATTTTTATTGGTCAAAAACTTGCAAAATGTTCAAATCAAAACATTTGGATTCCATCTTGGTCACGTGACTGTTCCAATCACACCACCTTTCCAGTCGGTACAGACGGAACTGTGCAGTACAGGTGTTCCGAATCACTCGTTTGCTGTACTGCACGTCCATCACACAATTCACAGGCCAATCGAATGCGACCCTATACACTCACATACCAAAAAGCAAATAAATATGTCAAGCGGTTACAGAAAAAAAACTCCGGAGACCTTTTTTTTCTTCGAACTTTCGCATAGTCCAAAGTCTGTACAAAATCAACCGACGAGAACCAAATTCAAACTTGATCTGAATCACACCTAGAGGATATACGCATACACCAAATATCAAATCAATGTCAAGCAGTCACAGAAAAAACTCAGGAAAATTATATTTTTAAAAAATTCACTAAGTCCAAGGCCCATAACTCTATAAAATCAACCCTCCAGAACCAGTTCGAACTTGATCTGTATCTCACTTTAGATACACTCATATACTAAATATGGAATAAATATGTCAAGTGGTTACATAAAAAACTCCGGAAACTTTTTTTTCCAAAACTTCACTAAGTTCAAGGCCCATAATTCTACAAAATAAACCGACCATAACCAATTTCAAACTTGATCTGTATCTTACATAGATACACTCATATACCAAATATAGAATAAATATGTAAACTTGATCTGTATCTCACTTACATACACTCACATACCAAATATGAAATCAATATGCCAAATGGTTCAAAAAAAAATCCGGAAGCCAAAAAGTTAATGTAAGTAAGGACGGGCGGATGGACGGAGGGTATACCGTAATACTACCGTCTTTCGACGGGCGAATAAACAGTTGTTTTTTTTGTCCAAGATGACCGCCAGATGGAAACATAATTTAACATTGAACCTTGTGATAAAACACATTCAAAGATCTTCTTCTCAAAATCTTCTTGGTCATACGGGCCCCGAGAATAGTCTTTTAACGGTTCCCTTTCAAGAAAAGGTGTATTTCGGGTTTGTACTTTTTCCAAGATGGCTGGTATCAAGGTAAGTATTCTAACATTAGTCCTTATGGTAAAACATGTTGAGAGAACTCCTAGGTCAAAAACCTCCATTTGTATTTCATGTTTTATATAAGGCAAAATATTTAGTAGTATGAAGAAGTATGTACAGCTTGATCATTGACAAGGTGAAAGGATTTGAATACCGGATCCTCTTGGTGGCAGGAGTACGATACAGACTTTCAGTGTAAGCCACTTGTATTGTTTTATGATGCTATTCATGATTGGACTCAAAAGACTCACAAATTTGCTCTCACTACCCAAGAGCAACACATGCTCTGTTCATGATTATGCTGGCGTGCTCATCGTCCGCTATCAGTATTCCTGTCACTTCCTCTGTGCTGAGGTTATTGGGCTCTGCTGTTTCTGTTCTGTGCTGGTTTGAGGGCGTTTTGCTGTCACTGTGCTACTGCGCTGGGATGAAAGTTTTGCTGCCACTGTGCTGCACTGTGCTGAGGTTATTGGGCCCTGCTGTTTCTGTTTTGCGCTGGTGTGAGAGTGTTTTGCTGCCACTGTGCGGCTGCGCTGGGATGAGAGTTTTGCTGCCACTGTTCTGATGTAATAAGGCTTGTTTTTATGATAGTGAAGGTAGTAATTTTGTTGATAATCTTCCTCGATAATAGATTTTCTTGTTAAATTATGCTACTCACGACTGTGCTCACACTGAGACTCACGAGTTACTCAGGACTATGCTTGCATGCTCATTTCACTATATTACCGGTACTGCTACTGCTGCTGTGCTGCGTTTTGATAGGGCTTTACTGCTGCAGATTCTGATGCTGGAATTTTGGAATTTTGCAGTTCATTATCGTCATTTTCGTTTTAGAAGCAATAAGATATTCCGAATTCATACATCACATGATTACAAGGGCCGATCTTTGAATTTTCAGAGTCCATATCAGTAGACGGCGCCAATTCGTCCCTTAAAGTAAATAAGAGTTAGTTGGACTTGTGATATATTAATTCAGGGTGAAGTTAGGCTATAACTGTTTTGACCATATTTAACGTTTTCTGTACTGTTCTGTTTATTTTATTTTTATTTTTATTTATTTATTTTTTTTTTTGCTTTTCGTGTTAGCAAAGACTTATACTCATTATATGTCCTTGGTGTAAGCTGTTAATGGCAAATAAAAAGTACTGTTCTGTTTAATCATAAAAATGTACTGTAAATAGACTGTAAATGAAACCGGCCTCTCCCCATTACTTTTATACTTCAAATATTAGAATGTCTGCATAAAGTCACTCTGTGATCATTTCTATATATCCGAAAATTGGTCAAGTTTTAAAGACATATTGACACGATGTAGGAAAATAAGAGGTTTGTAAACTTGTTTTACTTTATATCTAAATCGATAACCCATGACTCACGTATTTCAATTTAGAGCCTTTTAGGTTCACATAATATATATATTCTTTATTTTCTTTATTTACAACTAAAACTTGCCCATAAATTAATCACTAACCACTGTCCAAATTGGATCAATTGAGATAAAAAGGGTACACTCGACTCGAAGGCATTACCATATCGGTGTTATATAAGATCCATACGCTATATTGAGGGTTATGTTGTTGTCTTGATATACAGAAGTAGTTCCCTTGTACTTTAATCACAAAGTAAGGACATAAAGTGCACGTACTTGCACAAATGTAATGTAGGAGGCCACTTAATGCGATATCATCGGAAATCTGCTGTTTATACACTACAAGTTTCCCTAAGTTCAGTGTATGATTTATGGTTGCCTTATGAATGGACATATTTGTGTTTTATTATTATCATTGTGTGAAATATCAAAAGGAAATATAAAAAATGACTATGTATATCAGGTCACCATACAGATTGAAAAGCAACACTCTACCATAAAAACATTGTCGCTCACAACATTGAGGAAATAATTGTTTGGCTGGAAACAAGTGAAACGTGAAAAGTCACATTTTTACCCAGATTGGGCAAGGTAAAACATATTCTTTGTATCTATGTAAGTGCACGAAGTACTTTTATCTGTATTTTAGTATTGCATTTCTTCATATTGTGGGGGAAGATGCATTTTTGCTGCATTGAAGTGGAATCTTCATTTGTTCACGCATATTGTGCTGTACAAGGATCGTACAGTTTGTAGTGTCTGACAGTGACAGTCTTATATGGTTTCGTTGTTAGATTGTTTTAATCTCCTTTTCAATACTTTTGAATTTCACATATGCTGCATATGACAACATAACTAGAGGCAAGGCAGCAGAAGTTGGACAGCATTTAAAGTCGGACAGTTCTTGTTTACCATTAAAACTTATTCTTACTATTCCTATTTTGTTTTCTTTGTAAGTAAGTGCTAATTTCATTTGTCTCAAATCATCACAACGTTTTAAATCAAGAACAAATTGAGATTGCAGTCAAAAATAGATATGTGCATGGTTTTTAAGTCGGACAATATGCATATAAAGTCGGACTCAAAATATTGAAAGTTTTCATCACAATTAATGAATTGCTGCCTCAATTACTGTTTCATGCACTTTTCGGTGTGTGTCTAGGCTTGCTTACATAAAATTCTTTCTGCAACGGGGAAAAAAAATGTATTGGGTTGTTATAAAGCCAACTTTTAATGTCTTAGGTGTCCGACTTTACATGCAGATGCCCGACTTTAACTGCCACTATATGTTTTTGTCTTATTTTATTGGATATCAATGAATGTGCCAAAAAGATTAAGCCAATCAGAATGAGAGAAGATCTTAAAATATTTCATTGGTTGAAACGTCCAGTACATTTACATGCATAGTGTTAGCCATGATGTTGGTACATGCCATCTTGTGACGACCTCATATATAGTGTCCAACTTTCGATGCTTCACCCCTACTTGGCTATCTGAAATGCACCAAAGAAAACCCAGTCATGGTATGGTGAACTTGCGATCCCTGTTAGGATTTGAAGCCAGAGATGTTCATACCTGCCAACTTTGAAAATGCTCATGGGGTTTTGATGTACATGACAATTTCTACTAGATGTTGTCGGAAACGACAGCTATCTCTGCACTCCCTGTTTGACACAGAAAACAGTTCTTATACACCCTGGGCATAATTTTTTTTT
This sequence comes from Modiolus philippinarum, assembly GCA_002080025.1. Taxonomy (NCBI): domain Eukaryota; kingdom Metazoa; phylum Mollusca; class Bivalvia; order Mytilida; family Modiolidae; genus Modiolus; species Modiolus philippinarum. The sequence continues at coordinate 95,303 of MJUU01067882.1, read as the reverse complement.
ATTATTTTTTAAATCTATCTATTGATGGTCATTATTGTTACTAAAAGAATTCTAGGATATATGGTTGCTAAGTAGAATTCCAAAAAATAAGTGGTCTTTGAGACTTTCAGGAAATTTACCAAGATTGGAATCAATATTTTTGAAATCCAATTTATGAAAATGTTTTTCCTATTTTTCCTAAAATAAACAAACAATTTAAGTATGGTTGCTAGGTAGAATTCCAAAAAATAAGTGGTCTTTGAGCAGTTGAGACTTTCAGGAAATTTACCAAAATTGGAACCGCCTTTCAGAATCCTAAGTTATCAGAATTTTGTTTTTTACCAAACACTTGTCAGAATATAAGATAATATGCCAAAATT
>MJUU01067882.1:16650-30637 GCA_002080025.1 Modiolus philippinarum | reverse complement strand
TAGAGAAATCTAGTAGTTGAAGGACTTTCGGAACTCTCTGGTTTTACCATAACATTACAATAGTGAACATATTTCCGAATGGAAATTTTGGCGTTTATTTTCTATATGAAGGAATTGAGATAAATGCATGAAACTTTGGAATTAGGATTATAACATTATTGAAATTATCATATTTTTTTCAAAATTGAAATATCTGTTGAAATAAAATATTTATGGCACAGTATATTAGCATGTGATGTAAGGTAAAATCCATTTGTATCACGTGACCAAACAATAACAAATAATCTGATTGGTTGATTATAATTGATGACGCTATTAAAAACCCTCCTATTCAAGATTTGACAAACAGACTTCCTTCATGCATTACTATTTTTTTTTTCCCTTCTCCTGATTGTTATTATAGATTTTGTAAACAATGCAGACAACTTCTGGTAAAGTTCTCACTTGATAAGAGCTTCTGGTAAAGCACTTAGGTGATTACATCAGGTGAGATTCAAAAGGGTTGTCAAGGGTGACAATTATAATGTCCTTTGCGACATTACGGTAATGTCTTCTAAAGTTAAAATCACCGAGATGTCAGTGTGGACATAAGGAATTGTCATTGGTTATATGATTCAGAATTATCCAATAGTTTGATAAAAAAAGTTTCTTAAAGAGTGAGGTAAAATAACTAGGGTTGTGAACCTATATTTTGTAATTTGATAGATAACAATATATTGCACATGTATCAACAAATTATGTTGTAATTGGCATAAGTATTTATTTTGTTAAAATAAGGTTGTGTTGTTATAAAATTATTTACAGCATGATGTTCGTTACATTCCTTATTTGTCAACTATGTATCTGCACAGTTATATTAAAATATATTATCTGTTTGTGTTGGTTCTTGTTTTACACATATAGATTACACCGCATGATCCCGTTCATTACCATATTTTATCCACTAGAGATAATTTAATTTTAAAATTTTAATTGCGAGGATTGCCGAGCATTTTAAAATTTTTAAATTTAACTTTTGAGAATGGATAAAATATGGTAATAATCGGGATAAAATGGTGTAATCTTTTTCTCTAATGATAAATGATAAACACAGGGAAATGTTTCCCGAATAGATTTGGCGGGAAATAGCACGGGGCTTTATTCAACATACATTGAATAAAGAAAATTTATCCAACGGGTCAAAACCGGTTTTAACTTGACATATCATTAGAGAACAACATTTATTCCATAGATTTCAACTTATCACAGTCTGATGCAAGTATTTGTCATATGTCTGTAATTATAATAATCCACAACAATGTCAGAATTGTAGCTTTCACAAGAAGCTATGCTCCTGTTGTTCTCAGATTTTGAAAAGATATGATTTTACTGATATAAGAGGTCCAGTAAGCCAAAAATATCTTATTAACTAATTAGTAACTTCTTGTGGATAGCTATGGGATATCTGTTTCCCTAATGACAACAGAACTTTCCCTCTGCAACTAAAGCTTGTTTTTCCTCTATTGGATTTGACTTTACTACCGGAGTTGACATGTTCAACACAGCGGGTGACTTATAAGAAGCAGGAGATGCTTACTCTACCTGTATACCTGATCTCACCCATGGTTTTTATTGGGTCCATGTTGTTGATTTATATGTGTGTCTTTATTTTTCTTTTTTGTCCCGTACTTAAGTGGTGTCCTTGTTTCTTTGTGTTTTCGATGTTGCCATTGTCCATGGATTGTTTGTTCTTTTGACTAATGGTTCGGTTCTCACTTACTTTACCTTTCGTGGCGACTGAAAGACAGATTCCACCCAGACTTCCAAGATATCATGTTTTACATGATAAAGTTTTACTTTATGCTCAATATTTTTTTATACCCCACAAACAAAGTTTAAGTGGGTATATAGGAATCACCCTGTCTGTCTGTCTGTCCTTCTGTCCACACTTCTCATAAGCCCAACGGCAACTCCTCTTAAACCACTGAAAGGATTTTAATGAATTTTCACACAAAGGAAGGACAATTTATGTAGATGTGCATGAATTAATATAATTATTGTTCGAAACCAGGAAGGGGAGATAATTTGACTTTTACTTTTTGTTGATTTCATATGTATGTGTTACCTTGTAAGCACAATTCCTCTTAAATCACAGGAAGGATTTTGATGAAACTTTATACATAGGAAGGACACTATATGGAGATGTGCATGAAGAAATATAATAATTGTTGGAAACCAGCAAGGCGAAATAATTTTCATTGATTCCCTATGTATGGGTTACCTTTTAAGTGCAACTCCTCTTAAACCACACGAACGATTTTGATGAAACTTTAAACAAAGGAAGGATAGTACATGAAGATGTGCATGAAAGTATGTAATTATTGTATGAAACTGGGAAGGGGAGATACTTTGACTTTGTTGATTCCTTCTGCAATGATTATTTTAAAAGAAATTATTTAAAGCGTAGATATTGTGATATCAATCTGTGGGAGAGACACATTTTTAGCTCACCTGGTCTAAAAGGCCATATGAGCTTTTGCCATCACTATGCGTCCGTCGTCCGTCTGTCAACAATTTCAAAAATCTTCTCCTCTGAAACCACTGGGCCAAATGTAACCACTTCTCAAAATTGTGTTCGATTAGGCAGTAGGTCAAACAACATGGCCACCGTTGCTAAAAATAGAACATAGGGGGTAAATTGCATTTTTTGGCCAATAACTCGAAAAACGTTACAGATATCAAAAATCTGACAGGGTAAAAATGATCAGCATGGCAAGATCTACCTGCCCTGCAATTTTGAAGAAAATCTGAAAACCCATCTCGGAGTTATGGCCCTTTTTCCATTAAATTTTCAAAATTTTGGCATTTTTTATTTTTTATTTCAAAAAGTGTAACAGATAGAGGTCAAGTGTAAATTGCAAAAATTTTCAGCATATCAAGGTCTACCCACCTCGAAATTTTGAAGAAAATCCATAAACCCTTGTAGGAGTATTGCCCTTTTTTCACCAAATTTTTTAAATTTTTGTATTTTTCATCTTATATTTCTAAAACTATAGAAGATGAAGGTCAAGTGTACACTGATAAAATGTTTGCCATGCTTTGGCGACTTCAAAACTGATGTTGAAAATTGTTCCTTGACCGCCATTTTCAAAATGGCTGCCCCCAAAAAAGGCGGGAAAATTCAACATGGTCTGATTTCAATGAAATTTTGTTTCTAAATAGATATTGATGTTGTGACTTCAAAACTGGTGTTGAAAATTGTTCGTTGACCGCCATTTTCAAAATGGCCGCCAAAAAGGCGGGAAAATTCAACATTGTCCAATTTCAATGACATTTGGTTTCCAAATAGGTCTTGATGTCACAACTTCAAAACTGATGTTAAAAATTGTTCATTGACCGCCATTTTTAAAATGGCCACCAAAAAAGGGGGGGAAAATTCAACATTGTCCGATTTCAATGAAATTTGGTTTCCAAATAGATATTGATGTTGAGACTTCAAAAGCGGTGTTCAAAATTGTTTGTTGACTGCCATTTACAAAATGACGTCTCGACTTCAAAACTGGTGTCGAAAGTGGTCCTTAGCAAGAATGTTTTTGTCAAAAAAAGCCCAACAAAGAAATATAGTAAAACATGATCAGACTTTTAAAACAGTTCAAGATATTGGAGGTGTTCGAGCTACAAAAGTTTGAGAAACTGAAGATCAACTGTATAACTTACAATGGTTCCTTGATTAAGGCAATTGAAAGCCAGGTTAGCGATACAGGCTCCTGGGAGCCTCTGGTTCATTGTAATCCTTTTGAAAAGATGTTTTCAAAGTGTTTCTCTAACCCTTATGATTTTTGTGTAAAATGTCAAAGAGGCTAAAAAGGAATTTTATATTTGTCTGATTTCTACACAGTATTTTCATTTGAACCCTTGTGAAAAGTTCTTTCTTGAGATTATATCATTGTGTCCACACTTGTATTGTGTCCTCACCTGTATTGTGTCCACACCCACTTGAATTTGAACTTACCATATTGATTCAGGATTCAATGAGAGGGGCATATTTGGCTGCCATTTGGCGACACTTCTTGTTTATTTACTGATTATAGAGGTTTACTGAGAAACAAATACATTGTATCTCATATATTAGTCTGAAAGGCCATCAGAATTGTAGTCATTTTCCAACGATATCTTATATAAAACGTAAATGCTGGTATATCAGTCAAGGTTTGCAGATAGCTCTTGTTCATATCTACTTATATGAAAGCTCCAGAATGAGGCATAGCAAACCTGAAGTAGCAAACTTGAAGACATATGTTTCATATTTAATGGATGCAGTACCAGTCACTATTGCAGTAATACATGGTGTATAAATATGTCAAAGATATTTGTGCAAGAAGTCAATATACAAACTTAAAATTGGCATTTGTTACAGCTATGTGTATAAATCATCAGTTATTCAACACTACCATTACAGTACCAAGTGGCACTGGAAGGTGAAATGACATGAACATTTAATTATAAATGGGTGCTATTTAGAATATCATTTGAATCATCATGCATCTTAATTCTGTTGTGGTGTATTGCTGAACAAATATTTTGATCCTCTTCCAGTGACTAAGGTTTTTATCTTAATTCAATTTTTGACCAGTTTAATACTGGTGGAGGGCTACATTTGTGAAATATTCTTTTATGGAATATCAAAGTCAAGAAAAACTTTGGCCATTACTTATTGGAAAATATAACATCCTTGCATCTATGAGACTACAATCCTATAGTTTTCCATGTAGCTAAAATATTTTATTTTGAATGAAAATGTTATGAGTTTGTGGACAACTGTGTTTTAAAGAGAGTTTAATTTGAGAAAGAATGCATATTTTGATCCTCTTCCATAGCTAAATTGGATAACCTAATACTGTAACAGCAACAAGTAAAGTAGATTGCTTACATACAAGAGGGATCGAAGTCATAGTTCATGCAAATGGTAAAACAAGTGCAACTTTAGCAACCCAATTAGGAATTTCCCCTTGGATACAAGTCAAATTGACTTCTCCCCTCTGAAACAGTACAGCAGTATTGATTATTGTGTCCTGTTTGCAGTATGGCTGATAACAAGGGACAATGATTCTGCAGGAAAGGATGGATAATGAGCACCTACAATATCATGGCCTGTTGAAATTAGTCATGTCCAAAGTTTTCTTTCAATTTGATATTCCATATATACATTTTGTTTATGCCATGTCAATATGCACCTATATACTTCTAAACAATATTATAAATGAAATGCAAGCACCTGTTAAACTTCTGGTTTTGGTTAATGACTTAAGTTCATACATTATACCCAAATCATGCTGCAAAAACTTAACAGAATCCTTTTGAACTCAAGAACGGTTAATATTTATTTGTTTTTTTCCAAAATCTTCAAAAATTAGCCCTGAATTGCTGAATTTCTTCATATAAACATATGGACCTGAATACAAAGAATAATGATCAGTGGCATGTAGTATGTCTCAATTTTCAGTACAGAAGAAATTACTATGTCAAAACATTGCTGAAAAAGGCTTGATGGAAAGCTATAACTTATAAATTTTCAAGTAAAATATGGGAAATTTATGCAAGATCATTCACAAATATTACTTTTACAAAAATTCACCATACCTGTTTTTCACAGTTTTAGGAAAATTACAAAAAGAATTTTAAACGTTCCTTAATTTCTAATGTCAAGTTATCTCCTTTTGATTAGTGGAAAGAATTGCCTCCCCTATCCAATATCTGGCCTATTTATTCAAATAGTTTGAGATAACATTTACTGTGCTTATCCAAAATGCTTTAACTTCTTTCGTTAGTATTGTGCTACCAATCTACCAAATTGTAAACACAATTGGAGAGAAAGAAGTAAAAAATCTACCAAATTGTCAGATAGAAGTAAAAAATTGCTGAAACATTTCAATTGATGGAATCAAATTGTAAAATTGGTTTAAAATTGTTTTTTAAACAATTTGAAAAGTTGATACTTTATTTGCTTTGTGATTGGTCTTGGGTTACAAATTGGGTTAAAGATAATAAAATGTTTTATTTGCATCTGAGGATTCATACTAGTTTTTAAGAATTGCAGAAAAAGTTGAAAATTGAAAATTCGTAGTTATAGTCTAATCTCAGAATACCCATAATTTTTTTAATCATATAATATATTCCATAAAAAACTACCCATTCTTTATGGTTGTTCTTGTGGAAAATAACAAAATGAGAAAATAACTAAGGGAGATCATTGATGTGATATAATTATCTCCCATAGAAAAAAATAATAGTTTCACATTTTCATCCCAAAAATGATCAACAAAATAAAATTTTTGGATGAAAAATATAAAAATGTGCCAGATACAATATCATAAGATTATATTTGTGGTAATATAAAAAAATAATTAAAACTGATGTGGAATATTTGCAAAAGTAAAAATATGAATTTCCCCATCATCAGAAAAGTAATACTAAAGGACATTTCTTTACAACATTGACGAAAAAATTAAGATGACAGTGGCGGATTTAGGGGGGGGCGGAGGGGCCCGGGCCCCCCCTTAGTCCGGAAAATATTTAAAATTCCTAGGGGTTTTTTAAAAAAATGGGTTCCGGGCCCCCCTTTTGAAAAAAATATTGGTCAGGCCCCCCCTTAGCAGAAACTCTGGATCCGCCACTGGATGATATTCAAAAGTGAGTATCAACTATTCAAACTGGTCTACCAATATAACAGTTTGATAGCAGCAATTGAGCAGAAAAACTGTAAGATTGATTCAACAATCCTTTATTTTTTTCTTCCTAACTGTGTTACCAATTTGGTAGACTGGAAGCAAAATACCAATTGAAAGAGGTAAAGGTATTAAGCACAGTAATATCTGGATGTTTTAGTGCCGACATTTTGACATATTGTTAAAGTTTTATCTCATAATCAGATAAATATTTCATTTCCACTTCAATAAAAATTGTAACTCTTATTTTTATTCATACCAGTCACGATAAAAAGAGTTGTCTCCCCTAGGTTGACTACCATCTTGTACATAGATACATTGGTGTCTTGTAGTTGGTATTTCATTGAATTTTCATGCAAGAAAGATAGAGTGAATGCATACACTGATGAAACATGTCCTTTTCTTTTCTTGCTATTGCCAACTTCATTCGGGTATTTAAAACCAGACTCCAGTGGCATTTTTGTATCCATGTAGTTTATACATTCATCTACATGTATGCATGTTGTTCGCAGTACAGAAGCTGTAGCAATGTATTGTCAAATACATAGGATCAAAATAAAGGTCTCCTGGAAAGCAAAAATTAATTAACATAGGTTTTTGAAAGTAGTTACTGTTAATGCCCATTAACATAACACAAAATATTGATATTCAGTATCATACTTTCAAAGCTTTAACACTGGATAAGTCCTCATTTATCACAGACAGAGCTCCTTGGGATTTTGTGTTCCTTGTATAAGAACTTCGTTTAGGTTTTCTGAGGCTCATACCATTCTTACTTATTCGATTCAGTTGAGTTTCTTGACGTTTAAGTGGAGTAAGAAATTCATCAGGGTAATCTAAGACACCCATTTTCTTTTTCCTAACTTGTAAAAGGTGTCCATGTCTCATTACTTTTGAGAGTTTTGGCTTTACCAAACGTGTTCTTGTCATGTCTATTCTTGGAAACATAATTCGTTGGAGTTCGTCTGCTATATATCTGTTTGTGGTCTCTATACAAGTTGAACACGCAGCAGGGCCAAGCACTTCACAGAAGTCCCCACTATTTTCACATTTCTTTGGGTTTGAAAGAGAGGGGTATGAATTTATCTTCACGATGCTTGGGTCTCTCTGTAAATCTGCCATCATAAGTTTAAATGGATTCTCCTCTCTTGTCTCCGGACGCGGCATGCCATAACCAGGATGTGCTTTGGGTGCCGGCGCCTTGTAGAAGTGTTTCATTATTGCATTCTCAAATTTACTTTGAGTATTATCTCGGAGACGTGCCTTAAGTATGTACTCTCTTTCCACCTTCTGTTCAATATTGTTGTTATTTGTTGTATCTTCCACGACTTTAGGTTTCTCATGAAAAACCAAATCCTGGCTTGCTATATTTTCCTTGGTAATAGAATATAGTGTCCTACAAGATAAATAAAATGAGCAACACCTTAGAAACCATCTTATAATAACTCCTGGTTCTCTGATAAGCAACGTTACTGATAAGCAATGCTTACATTTTGTCAGCTAACCATTAAAAAATAGCATTTACATTGTTGGGTTATAACTATCTCAAAAACTTGGAATTTACAGGACCATGCCTTACACTGGACAGGTGTCATCTTAATCTATCTATTGTTTTGTTTGTTTTTTGTTGTTTTTTTTTTCATTTACTGAAGTTTTCCCTTAAATGTTCCCCTCTTCTATATGCTTGCATTGGTATTCGTTTGCTGTTTTATCAACATCACATCTAAAACAGTATTTATACAACACGTTCAGTCGCTTTCATATTTCTGGCGTTTTGCTATGTTTTCAAAATTGCAATACGCTGCGTACCGTGTAGCAGAAATGCATGCATAGCTCGTGTCCAGCAGCATAAAAAACAAACTTATAAAACACTAATGTTCAGACGAACATATAGTGCGCATATATTAAGAAGTAAATAATTTATGGAAGCCGTGGTATATCGCATATTTTATCATGAAGGAAACATTGTGCCTGCTGTAATATCCCGAGCGGTAGCGAGAGTAAAATTTGCTTGCGGATTCAATGTTTTTTTTTCTTTTGTATCTAAATAGCACTCACAACTGAGTGCAAATGATTCGAACAGCTGTGGATAATGCTAAAGGATTAATTGGGACCACTGACTTTTGTGCATAAATTACATTACTTTTGATGTTTGTTATCTTATCAATCTTTATTTCAGAGATGTGACTGATAATGTTGGCTTACTTTCTATCTAATAGATTGCTTTTCCGTCTCCCCTTTCTTGCTTGTTGAAGAGGTTCATCCTCCTTCCCTTGGGCTACTCCCTGTTCCCACAGAGGTCCAGATGAATAGTGTGGTCTGCCAAGGCTAAGGCTGGAACTTTCACGGAAGATGTCTACATTTTCACCCAGTTCAACCAATCCGACTGTAGACTGTCGCCTCTTACTGACATACTGCTCAAGATCTTTCAAACTGCTTGGTCCAAATATATGACTTGTTGACCCCCGTCTTCTCAGAAAGGCTTCAACACCAGGCAGTGAATCTATTGACCGTCGTCTTGTAGAAACACTGCTACTAACGTCCGACATTTCAATGCTGTAAAATGAAATGAAATTTTCCAAAAATTCACCATCATAACGTTATGGGCTTTGCCATTTCAATTAATTGTCTGGCTTCAGTATTGGCAACTTACACTTTGGGTAAATATACACGGGTCCTTTACAGACGCCTCTTTCATTCATTGTTTTGTTGATTTGTGCGACTCTAAGTTTAGCGTCTTAGCATAGCAAATCCTATAGTCTGCTTTTTTGTTTGTTTTTTTTTTATTTGCTGTCGAAACATAGTACTGTTTTGTGTATTATATAATTACGGAGAGACAGGTTAAAAATGCGGAGTTTTGATGCAACAGAACCAAACGACTCTAAGGCAAATTCTAATGCCCCTGTTAGCAGTCTTGTTGGTGTCATGTTTGTGCTATTTTAAAATATAAAGTATTATTGTTTTGGAATAGTTAAATTTTAATTCACATTTCAAATCGACATGGTTTTTTAAGGTTTAGATTACCAAATAGTTGTGAATCTAGTTGTGAAGTTGCCGAAACGGCCACATATGTCTGGCATACTGTTACAGATCAAGTTGCGCGTAAAGTCTTCTTACTTCTTTTCATATACAAAATATACGCAGATTGGATTTTCCCTTATTATGCCATTTTGTACGCTACTTCGGAAACGAATGTTTATTTCAGATACTTTTTGGATAGTTACAAACTAAAATGTTCCCTCTTCCATACAACACAATTTTGAGAAATTAATACCGGAGTTAAAATATTTTTGAAGTTCATAATTGTGAACGTCGACAACCGACTTTTCAAACTCAAAAGTCTCATTTTGATATTTTTTAATAAAAAATTGTACAATATATAAAAGAAATAATAAAATTTACCTTATGTTTCATGTCAGTGATTGGAATGGCCAATTAAACAAGTATAGAATTAAAAACTAACGGATTTATAATATATATGTGCTTTAACTTATTATAAATAATCAAACTTAAAATTAAATAAGTGTAATCCTCACTAAGCCGTTGGGTTAATCTCAATTTGAATTTGACTGATAAACGATAATCCTTGGTGGTAAGTGGAAGTAAATATAAGTTACACATATATCTACCATACCCCCAACGTCAAAATAGATTCTAGTTTAGTATGTTTTAAGCTGTGCAAATTGTATATCTGTTGGTCAGAACTGAACTAGTGAAAAAACATAAATGAAGAAATAAAAAAAAAAGAAAATCGGGTATTCATGAATGCTGTTCGCAAGCAAATTGCTAACGAATATCAAAATTTACAAACATGCAGTCAAGTTGTTTATGGATTTCAGATAAATGTGATTTTTTTGTTAGAAAATTGAAAAAAGGAGTAATCTAAGGAACAAAATTAGTAGGTGACCGATGCCATTTTGGAACTAGTGCTTCAAAAAAAAAAAAAATAAATAAATAAAAAAGAAAAAAGAAAAAAGAGAGAGAGAGAGAGAGAAAAAATGGCGGGAAACCATTGACTTTTCATTACGTGTGTTTTATATGTCTCTGCGGGAAACTAAACTCTGAACTTTTCATAGGTTTAACAAGCAATGTTTAACGTTTATCGATGATAAATGAACGTGGCAAAATAAAATTTTGTCAGAATGCTCCGTACAGAAGATGTTTAAAATGAAATATTGCGGCACTAGACAAAAAGTATCCCTTAAAATGGATAAAACCAGAGAATTTCTGAAATCTGATATATAAAAATACCAAAGCATGACTAGCAAACGAACATTTTTGTTGAGAACCAAGCCGACTCTGGGGTAGAGGATAAGTTCTTCAATCCTAACTTGTCAAAACTTTTTTTACATTAATTTGATCAATGTATTAAACCAATTATCATGTATGGGTGTGATAATTTGCCGGTGGATTATCATTAATATTACACCAAAAAACGGAAGATATCTTTCCTACCTTGACATTTTCAAAGAATGGGAGATTGACAAATTAAATTTTATATTTAGCAAATATACTTTATACCTTTCCTGTTTTCTTTTCTATATTAATCAGGCGCGGATTCAGGCAATTAGAAAAGGGGGTGTCCAATAAGAAAGTTAAAGGAAATCTCGCCTAAAATTTTTGGGATATTTCTAAAAGTAAAGTAAAACATCAGGATATCCATTAAAAACACATGAATGTCCGAAAAAAGGGGGGTTCCAACACGCGGATACCCTCCCGTTGAATCCGCCAATGTTAATTTAGGAGTATCAAAAATGCAGTGTGTATAGTATTGGAGTGATTACCGAACTCGGGTGATAGCCATTATACATTGATATGTTGAAACATTTTTAGTGCAAACTTTATTTTATTAGGTGATAGATTGGATTACAAAACATGTATATACAGTCACAATGATACAATTGGGTTTGGAAAACAAGTGGCAAGTCACTTTTACAAATTCCATTCCCTAGAAATGAATAATCAGAAGTGGCACATATCAATGTGTATACTAGGGTTGTAATATTCAACTACAAGTATTAAGCTACACGGGATAAAGGAAGCGTAAAAATATTAGAAAAGTGATCAAGGACGTATATTTAGAAAAATATACGTCCTTGAAGTGATATACAACACAAATAACCATGTTGTAAATATTAGTAATACAAATAAGAATAATTGTGTAAATCTCTTCGATCTGAGTATGCAGTCTTGAGTGGCTTTGAAATTGTTAGTATTATCGCTTTCAGACAAGACTGGATTGCCAAAAAGAAGGATTGTTAGTATTAATCTCGCCTACAAAGCTCTCAAAAAGTTAAATTGAGTACAGTGAAGTAAAAAATCCCGCGACGTTTCAACTTCTCCATAAGTACAATATTGATCAATAGCCAGTTTTTTTCACGTATAAAAGATATTTGAGACCACTATTTTCAGTTCTTAATCTAGTGTGCAAATTTGCCCATACCTGCTACCGCAGTAAAAATAATTAGGAATGTCGACATTTTTTTTTCAAAAATGTTTTAAATGCACTTAAGGGAGAATTTCTAATATGTATAGGAAGCTCATTCCACAGACGGACGGTGGACGGAAGAAAACTATTGAAATACAAACTAATTCGTGTAAACATGTTAGGTAAATTCTCCGCATTACGCGTCCTATATTGATGGATTTTAGCGAAATTTACAGGCACAAGATTTGATAGATAAGCTGGAGAGTTTGATAAAAAAGTTTTTACCCGTGTTTTTCCTCCTATCTCTCAAAGTTTCAAAACCAGATTCTTTAAAAGAGTATCAATACTGGTAAGCCTTCGGGTATTGGTATAAACTATAGAATGCACCAACAGATTTAATAAAAAATGCTTTCATAGAATATAAACACTTACATGACATTAATAAGGGACAAAAATCATAGTATTCGAACTAGTGCTTCTTTAGTGAAAAATAAAATACTGACTTACAAAATTGCAAGGGATGGCGGAATAAATTACGATTTAAAGTCTGATTGAAGTCCTAAAAAAACTTTTAGATCGGCATAGAAATAAGATTGTTGTATTTAAAAGATAAAAGTAACATGACTCAGTAGAGCTTGTAGTTCATACAGTGACTTTGTTGAAAGAGCAAAAGCACTGTTAAAAAACTGCTGAGTCAGCGGGCTATGTTCAGCCGTTGTTACTTTCGTCCCTTCAGAAATTCTATGGCCGTCACCACGACATCATAGATAGATATGAAATGTCGGTGTCACAAATGAAAAATGACATTTTCAGCTTGATCCACGTCTTCCCGGATTTGACATTACCGATTCTGACTATACCCTGAATTGGCCCACTGACATTATGACGGGTGCTGTATACAGAGCAGGACATGCATGCTTACCTTCCGAAGCACCTGATGTCACTCTTTTTGAGAGTTCGCAAGTAAATAGTGCTTTAGTTTTTATTGTTGTATTTGTGGTGTTTGTGTTTTGTGGTAGCGTCTTTGTTCTTCTGTCTCCTGGTTTCTTGCCTTTGCCCTGTCTCGACCTGGACTTTGATTTGTGTAATCTTGTTCTTTGTTCCTTCGTATTTATGCCTTGGCATAATGTAACTCTTTTGGGCTCAACTGAGTTGTATATTTTGTATATTCCTATGTTGTCTCTGTAAACACAAGCCATCGGAAGTAAATAAAGAAATAGGAGCTGAATCAGTTTCCTTAATGTTATCCATTTCAGTGTTTTCACCGGCGACTACCCGAAACTAAAAGCATATATGAAAAAGAAAGAAAATGTGGTAAATGTCAAGGAGACAACATCCCATATCCAGGTTAAAACGACCAAAAACAAAAAACAAAACATCTAGGGGCCATCTAGGGGCCACCATATGGTCTTCAACACAGTGAGGAACCTTATGCGCTTTGTAAATGATATTTCCATAGAAGTTTGGATGTGAAATGTAAACTTATGTAAACTTGAGATGATTCCGTGAAAAAAACATTAATTTCACACCAGTTTGTTTGTTTGTTTTAAGTATGTCCCTCCTGTTTAGGAACACCGCCATATAACGTAATATAAGGCGTACAGAGGAACATTTAACAATATGCACCAGGCATGTCACTGTGAGCATTGCCTTCCCCAGTTCCCTAGCCTTAACACAGAAGGATTTACCTGGAGGAGTCCAGACACAATAGTAATGGGAACACTTACATACGTACCACTCACTACCATCCACTCAAGGGTTAAACATAGTTATACAGCAAAAATACAAAAATATGCATGCAATAAATAAAATAAAATACAACAATACAAAAAGAACTCTCCGTAAGCCCCCCCCC
>MJUU01067880.1:25197-47326 GCA_002080025.1 Modiolus philippinarum | reverse complement strand
TTTTTTTTTTTTTTTTTTTTTTTTTTTTTTTTGCTAGCCTGGACAAAGAATGGCATTAACAGTTTAGCAAATCTCCATGTTAAAAGGTTTCAATATTCAACTATGCCAAAAGATCTCTTTGTAAAAGGTTTCACAGTTCAACTATGGATTGCTTATGGACATCGTAGATGAAGTGCAAACCTACCAGAATCCTTTTCTTTTCTTTTTTTTTTGAAGGGCCATCCTCGGACCATTCAGCCATAGTATGTATTTAAATGGGAAAATAATTTTCTCAATTGGGTTCAACGTTAAAATATGTTCCCGTTGGCGTCAATTTTCTATTTATGTAAAACATCTGGTCCACATGTAGCCTTTGTATGAACTTTTTAGCATCACATGTTTAAAGTCATCTTGATCATGTTTTCATAGTCAAATGACTTTCATACAAACTTTTCAACATAGTTTAATATTCAACTCTATTTGAAGTATGTGTAATATATATTCGTGGTATCGATATATCTTGCCAATTGAAAGACCTTTTGCCTCAAACTTTGTTAAATTTATGACACGTTTTTGACATTCAGAGTTACTAGGGTATAAACTAACCATATGTGTTATATTTCTACTTTTAAGTAGATACATGACCGAAGCTTTTCGATATATTCTGACTCACAATTGTGGAAAAGAAGAACTGCTGAAAAGGATGGAATTCCGATAATCTGTTAAAAACAAGTCCTTCAAATATATTGTTGATCAGAAACTATAACTGTTTAATCACATCTTCACTTCTTCCTCTGCATATTGACTCTGTGTATATAGATTTCATGAAGGCATTTGACAAGGTTCCGCATAAGAGGCTAATTGGCAAGCTAGGTAGATATGGGATAAATGAAGCAACAAGAAATTGGGTGAGAAACTTCTTGACAGATAGGAAACAAAAAGTTAGTGTAAATGGCTCAGACTCAATAAACCATGATGTTACCAGTGGCATACCGCAGCGGAGTGTAATAGGCCCTATTCTCTTTGTCATTAACATTAACGACATGCCAGAGGGTGTAGAAGCAGAAACATATCTATTTGCAGATGATACAAAAATCTATAAAGAAATTCGTGCCAATACAGATGCAACAAGTCTGCAATCTGACTTAGATACCTTGCAACATTGGTCGGATATATGGCTTCTAAAATTTCACCCGAACAAATGCAAAGTAATGTCTGTCGGTACAAAAAAGGATGAGGGTAACATCCAGCATAGCTATCATCTGTACGACAACCATGGGAGCGAAGTTGAGCTACAATACTCAAGTGGAGAAAAAGATATTGGGGTTCTGGTAGACAACCAGGTGAGTTATTCTGAACACATCCAACAAAAAGTGAACAAGGCGAACAGTATCATGGGCCTCATTAGAAGAACATTCACTTACCTCAATGAAAGTAACTTTATCTTGAGTATGCAGCAGCAGTTTGGTCGCCATACAGACAACAAGACATTGATAGTATAGAGAATATACAAAGAAGGGCAACGAAACAAATACCCTCGCTGAATAACATGGTGTACAAAGACAGATTGAAAAAATTAAAAATGCCTACCTTGCGATATAGACGCCTCAGGGGTGACATGATCATGAAGTTTTTAAAATTATAAAAGGAATATATGACCCAAATGTCACTAGATCTGGACACTAGCACAAGGAATAGGGGACACAGATACAAACTTAAGAAAAAGTTCTGCAGAACAAACATTAGGAAACATTTCTTTACCCACAGAGCGGTGGACCTGTGGAATTCGCTACCCTCACATGTAGTAGAAACTAAGGATGTAAGGCAGTTTGAAATAGCGCTTGATAAATGCTGGGAACACCAGGGAGTGAAATTTGATTATACTAGTGATATCAATGTGCAAGACTACACCGGAAGACACAACCAAGTTAGAAGCGAGCAGAACGAAGTAGACTAGTGTGATATAGTGGCGGAGACGCGAGCAGAACGAAGTAGACTAGTGTGATATAGTGGCGGAGACGCCAGCTTCCATAAGCAACCTAACCTAACCTAACCTAATATTTTTTCCTCTTATTAGTAGTCATAGTTCACAAAGTATGCTTGTACTCTACCTATTACAACCTATTTATATAAAAAACATCTATGAATTAACTCTTTCAACCGAAATTTTCAGTTGTACTAGAGGAATGGTGTCATAAAGTATGGAGAAGTCAAATGTTTTATTGCTGTTACTGAGTGCGATAATTGTCTAGATTTACAGTTTATAATTTTTAATTTATAACGATTCTTGAAGAGGAATTTAAGTATCACAATATTTTCGAAGGCTCTCTTGACCTTTATGTCATGATTGATTGTCTTTGTTTATGTTTCAATTCTCATCCATGTTTATATCTCAACGAACACCAATATACTTGCCATATTTTCTTACCTGCCTACTTTTCCCTTTTATGGTTTTAATGTGAAAATCGTTATGGACATTACACATATCAAAAGTTAAATTTGCATTTAATATGAACTTGGATACAGTTTTAGAAATAACAATAACATGGATATATTAATGAAACCTCCAAAAAAATTTTATAGACATTGAAGCACAATTGAATGTTTATAATACAAAAACCATACCAATAGACTTTTATTAAAGTTTAATGAGATTTTTAATATTTGAGAAACAGCAAAAACCCATGGAGATTTTCAAACGTTTGCGGCTATGTATCTGGTCAATGGATTACAGGAAACATAATGTGCACAGAACTTTTAAATTTCTATCTGTAGCCAACAGTAAATGTTACAGCTTGTTCATCAATATTGATCCTTTTCCCCTTATTACTTTGAAAATGCTAGTGTTTATCTGGGAATGGACTATGCACACCAAAGGCATGCATTATAATATAAAAATCTACGGACTTTCAAAACATTGAGTGGTGCAAATTTCATCTTCTTTCATTAGGGATTTCGCAAAGCTAATAAACGGGGTTCTTTACCAAAACAAATAATAAAAAATTGGATTGCATTATTAAATTTATATTTTATTCTGTGGTAGTTATAATTTCAAACCCTTCCTTACATATAATTAAAATAAACTTGTGGCTTACTTTTCCCGAAAATTGCATGACTTCCGGTCTTCACAGACAAAATAATGCCCTAACTCGTTCTGTGAAACCCTAATACCACCAAACAACAGCTAACAAAAACCTTTATCTGCATTCACATCCTTTTGAAACTAATTGAAATATGAAATGGTAATTATCATCTATAGGAGAAACATTTTGTATTTACATAAATGCCTGACACATTAAGGTCTTGTTTTAAATTTAAGATATTTTGGAAATAGTTGAAAGAACTAGTCAACACTTAACAGAATTCATGGAAAGGCTTCTTCAAAATAAAGATAAAAAAAAAATGACCCAGTCTTTTAATTACAGCTTCCGTTATATCGAAGATATTTTATCACTCAACCCAGTCTTTTAATTACAGCTTCCGTTATATCGAAGATATTTTATCACTCAACCCTCGCTTTGGTGATTTTCTTCATCTTATCTACCCAAAAGAGCTCGTTCCTTGACCTTCATCTTGAATTTGACAACAGAGATTCACTACAAACTAGGCTGTATGATAAAAGTGATGACTTCACTTTTCTAATAGTCAACTTCCCTTTTCTTTGTCGCAACATTCCTAAAGCGCCATCATATTTAGTTTACCTCTCCCAGCTAATTCGCTACCTAAGGCCTGTGGTCGAGTTCGGTTTCTTAGAAATAGGCTGCTTAAGCAAATGTATTTCACCCATAAATTGAAGTCATCACGACAGAAGTTTTACGTTCGATATCACGACCTTGTGGACCGCTATGGAATATCTGTTTCCTAGATGACGACAGATCTTTCTCTTTACAGCTAAAATTTGCATTCCTCTACCGGATTTGACTTTACTACCGGAGTTGACATGTTCAACTCGGTGGTTGTCTTATAAGACAATGACAGTAGAATACCGAAGGAACAAAGCACAATATTACATAAATCAAAGCCCAGAGACAAGGCAAAAGCAAGAACACCGGAAAACGAAAGACCAAAGACACTACATGCACACAAAACACACAAACACTACATATACAACACAAAAAAAACTAAAGCACTAACAGTGTGAACTCTCAAAAAGAGTGACATCGGTGCTCCGGAAGGGTGAGCATGTCCTGCTCTGTATACAGCCCCCGTCGCACGGTCAGTGAGGCATACATGTTTTGAAAGACCTGTTAGGTAGCTGATTGGTTAATGTCATTTGCTAACCCTGAGACAAAACCAATTAAAACCAATGGTACGTGTTACTTCTCTAACCCTCAAACAGTACCCAGCTTAAATTTTGACAAGCTTTTGTATTCACTTGAGTGTTCAAACATGGACAAAGACAGATCGGTACCACAAACATAAGTAACGAAGACAAAACTAAAATTTAACAAGACAACACAGAGAAATAAAGCACTGACAGTGTGAACTCCCATAAAAAAAGAGAGCGACATCAGGTGGTCCGGAAGGGTAAGCGTGTCCTGCTCTGTATACAGCACCCGTCACACTGTTTGTGGGTCAATCCAGGGTAAAGTCAAAAACGGTAATTTCAAATCCAGGAAGAGGTGAATCTAGCTGAAAATGTCAGTTTTCATTTGTGACACTGACATTTCATATCTATCTATGGTGTCTATGATGACGGCCAAGGAATTTCTGAAGGGACGAAAGTAACAACGGCTGAACATATCCCTTACTCAGCAGTTTTTGTGACAGTGCTTTTGCTCTTTCCACAAAGTCACTGTATGAACTGCACGCTTTACAGTAACGATTGGCTGGGGAGGTAGGTATATTGCTGCAGAGAAAGGGAAAGTTCACAAGTGGAAGATCAAAATCATCACGTTTGTCATATAACCTAGATTTCAGACGTCAATCTTCGTCAATGTATAACAAAAGGTCACGGTATGAAGCAGAATTGGGTGTATCGGCTGTCTCTTTAATTTCAAGTTCACTGGGGTAGATGCGATGTAAATATTTTTTAAATCTTGGGAATCTTCTTTAAATCTTCAAAGAAGGACACAGAAAAAAAGATATAGACACAAATACAGATGAACAACACAGATCCCATGTGTGAGATCAGGTAGAGTAAACATCTCATATTTCTCGTAAGACACCAGCCGTGTTGAACAGTCAATTCGAAAGTAAGGTCAAATCTAGCAGAGAAAAAAATCTTAAGCCGTTTAAGTGAAAAATCTATTGACAACTAAATTCGATAACTTTCCACATGATCGTGGTATCTGTAGCTTTATATTGACTACAAGTTACGGGTCACATACTCTTGTTTAAGTAGCCTACTTGTGAGCCACCTAGATCTATGGAGGAAGTCACTGTATCGACAAGCCCTTGAGTGGCAAATGAATTGACAGACGTGAAATACATAAGCTTGCACTATTGGAATGTTGCTACACAGAAAGTGAAGTGAACACGTTTGCCATACAGCCTAGTTTACAGTCAACATCTGATGTCAATTACAAGATGAAGGTCAAAGGATAAGGCCGTCGTGGAAGTGTCTGTAGTAATCTTTGTTTCGATCTCTTTGCTATACAAGAAGAAGAAAGGTAAGTGAGAACCGAACCTTCAGTCTAAAAAATTATAATCGAAGGACAACGGCAACATCGTAAAAAAAAGAAACAAAAACGTAACATGAGTGCGGCACAGAAAAGAAAAAATGAATAAAACACACACATACAAAGATGAACAACGCGGACCAATTAAAAAAACCACGGGTGAGATCAGGTTCACTGGTAGAGTAAACATCTCCTGCTTCTTATAAGACAACCACCGTGTTAAACATGTCAACTCCGGTGATAAAGTCAAATCTAGTAGTAAAGTCAAATTCGGTGGATGAATACAAACTTTAGCTCTAAAGAGAAAGATCTGCTGTCATCTGGGAAACAGATGTCCCATAGCGGTCCACAAGATCTTGATGTCGACTGTAAAACTTCTGTAGTGATGACTTCAAGTTATGGGTGAAATACACTTGCTTAAGTTGCCTATTTCTAAGAAACAGAGCTCGATCAAGGTAGTCACAGTAGATATAGGCCCGTTGAGAAACGCAGTCTGATTGGCTGATAAAATCACGTGAATTGATGACACCCCTAATTATGCTAATGACCCATTTAATCAATCAACTTTCATGTCATCGGCAATAAAAATGTCAAGAATGATTGACAGATCAAAGAACGAAAAAGTAATTACCACAATAAAATCTCATAATTGCAATACATTAATGTCATGAAAAAATGTAAGAAATTCATCTCATTTTACTGGATAATATAACTGTCTTAATGAATGACACTTCAAAGACTTAAAATGATTTACATATGAATATCATTATCTGACCCAATACTATAAAAGCAAAGACACTTTTAGCAACTGATCATATCTATCCAAATACAATCGATATAATGTCTTTGGAAAGGGAGGGTGAAATGGATCGTTTTCAGAATGAGACAAAGAAATTCAGGTCAGTAACAGTCGATGAAGAACTTACTTCTGATGAAGAAAAATTAGAGATAACAGAGATCGAAAAATGCAACGAAAATGATCAGAGATGTATGCTACATATTGGAGACGAAATATATGTGGTTGCGAAGAATTACAACAGAGAATTACAAATTCACATTCGTCAGTTCAACAGATTTGACACAAGTACATACCCAACAAAGCAAGGAGTATGCGTCACCCTATCCCGATGGAGAATGTTAGAAAGTGAACAAGAAAATGTTGACAAATGTTTTAAAGAATTTTACGATAGAAACACTGCTGAAGAAAATGAGCGTTCTGTACATTTAGGTGGAGGAACATACTTGACAGTGAACAATAAGTACCCCGTTGTTAATATTAGACATTGGTGGAAACCTGATCAAAAACAAAATCCTTGTCCAACAAAGAGAGGTATTATATTAAATAAAGAAAAATGGAACCAGTTAAAGAATGTTATGTTGATAATCAGAGACTATGTTTCAGAATTGCGCCACGCATCAGTTGGTTGTGAAGAAAATGACCACCAGAATCAACTAGGTATGCTACGTTGCAAAGAGTGTAACCCATTTGACTTTGGAGTGTACTGAACTATATATTTATATTGTGAATTGAAAACTTTTGTCATCATTTATACCTTAACTTTCGACATGGAAACATCCAAATATACCGACATAGACGGTAAATTGATAGAAGAATATCGTATCACAAAACTGAAGGAAGTCGAAAATACCATAATCACAGATGTTTGCAAACATGCAAATTTACTTTCAAAATGTAAAAAACATTGTAAGAATAGTCGAAATGTTCTGTCATGTATGTAATTTTGTAAACGTGCTATCAGCTTGAGGAGCTGTTGGTTCCAGTGGAATTGGCCTTATTCCGGCAGTTATACCTTGTGCAACGATAGCAGGAATAACGTCTCTGACAAATGCTATACTGCATGTTATACAGAAGAAAATAGACGAGAAGAAGAAGAAACATTCTCAAATTATGGTGTTAGCACAGCGAACAAAAACCCTACTGCAGAAGATGATGGTCAGTAAAAATGGCGACGATGACGTTCTGGATGTCTCCGACTTCGAAGAAATAATTAATTTACAGATGAACTATGAGAACCAAAATCGGAATATTATAAATGATTGTAATAAAAAATAGAAGTTGAAAAACATATGTCGTATTATTATTTTTTTTCTTCATAGAAGGCTATTAAAACACTCTCACAGTCTGTCAGTCGTCAATCGCCATGAGTTGGTTCGACTATTTACACGACATATGGTACAATCCCAAACATCCTTCCTCGTTTTCCGGCCCCGAAAAATTATATAGGCTCATCAAAGAAGAGGGTAGATTTAAGATAGGACGTGCACGAATCAAACAATGGTTACAGGACCAAGACTCTTATGGCCTTTCAAGAAATGTGATAAGAAAATTCCCACGTAACAGATATCTGGTGAATACGATTGATTCTCTCTGGGAAATCTATCTAACATTAAATCACACAATGACAATTACAAATATCTATTGTTCATAATTGACGTATTCTCCCGTTTTCTATGGATTCAACCCTTAAAAGACAAGACGGCAAAGAACGTAATATCGGCATTGAAAGTCGTCCTATCCACAGGAAGAGCCCCAAAATCGATAAGATCAGACAAAGGAAGCGAATTTAAAAACAAGGAAGTCAAACACTTTTTATCTAAACAAAGAATAACCACATACTATTCACAAAACGAAACAAAATGTGCCGTAGTCGAGAGAGTTATAAGAACCATGAAATCTATACTATATTGTTATTTTCGACACAAACAATCATACAGATACCTTGACCTTCTTCCAAAATTCGTAAAGGACTACAATAAAAGACCACACAGTTCGCTTGGACATATCAAACCAGCAGATGTTAATGTAGAAAACGCCGACAAAGTGAGATTGAGTGCATATCTAACAAAACCAAAAATCAAAAACGAGTCAGTCCAAACTAAAAAGAAAAAGAAACGGTTGTACAAATTTAAGATTGGTGATTTGGTTAGAATAACGCACCTACGATATCCTTTTCAAATAGACTACCAGCAAAAATGGACCGAAGAACTGTTTAAAATACGTAACCGTTACATTCGACAAGGTATTCCCGTGTATCAATTAATGGACTTCTCTAACGAATCTATAGATGGCACTTTCTATCGACCGGAATTACAAAAGGTGAATAAAGACACTGACACGACTTGGAAGATCGAAAAGAATTTGAAAAAAAAGAAAACGTAATGGAGTCAAAGAAGTTCTAATACGTTGGCTGGGATGGCCTAAAAAATTTGATTCGTGGGTCCCCGAATCAGACATCCAATAAATACAGAGTCACAACAATGTCTACCTTCAGTCTGTGAAAAGATGAGCATGCGAATGGTTTTGAGATCATCAGACGACGAAAACTTTTCGACAACAAACTTTATAATTTCAACGTGCAATTGGACAAACAAGTTACGATCGAAGGAAACTGGGTCGTGGCATTAACAGAGATTGAACTAAATTACACGAAAACAGAAAAAAAGAAGAAGTATACGTCTTTTCTGACGTCTGTACCGGAACTTTCGTAGGGAAATCCGAACGTCCTTTACTTCGAAGAATACAGGTCCAGAAAAAGAACATCATTTTCGAATCGCCATACTACGTACCAGTGAGGGTGAAAGAATTAGATCAAATCAGAGTGTATATAAAGGACAGAAACGACGAAGATTGTTCATTCCTGAAAAAAAGACACGTGTATAACGTTACACTTTAAACGATACCCTTCGTTTTTCAATGATGTTGTACGTCAGAGATCCTTATATCTACACCAGACGGTCCTAGACAGGAAGGGGATTAGGAGGAAGATATTTGTCAAAGTTTCACGTACCCGTAAAAGCCCCAGAGATAATAATCGTACTAATCAAGCAAATTACTCCTACGGCTGCCGTGGCGGAGAAAGCTAAATCGGATCTGAAAAAGGAGACGAGGCATAATACTCCCCACGTTGATCCAAAGAGTATAAATACAGGTAAAAATACCAAATGCTCCATTCTACCACCGACTGTTAGCAAGAACAAAACTAAAGACGTTTTCGACGACGAAGAACCATTGAAAAGGAAGAAAAAATAATGGCGTATCTGACAGAGACTTTGCCTTGCCACAACAATTATCTCTCTTCACAACACCTCCCAACCAACTTTCCGTCGAAAAAATACATTTCGATGAAACTAGACCATTGGCTAATTTTACAGATTCGTCCGCCATTGAATTTGCAATTTCTGGGCAAGGTTCGGAGTACATTGATTTGAATCGCAGTAGACCTTAAGTTCGAGCCAAGATCGTCAAGGCTGATGGATCGGATTTAAAAGCCCAAGAAAAGACTGGAATTATCAACCTACCGTTGCAGACTATGTAGTCATAGGTAGACGTGTGCATGAACAATAAATTGGCGTCGTTAAACTCGTCTCATTATCCCTGGAAAGCTTATCTGAAAACGGTGTTGTCTAGTGGCTCTGACGAACAAAATTCTCAGTTACAGAGCCAACTGTTTTTTAAAGACGATGATCCGATGGATTCAACCACACTTAATTCCGGATTTGTGAACCGTTACGAGTATACCAAGCTGAGTCATGAATTTGAATTAGAAGGATCACTGACGGAAGACGTGTTTCACATAGACAAATATCTCATCCAAGGAGTTGATTTATACATCAAATTATACCGTTCAAGCAATCCTTTCGTTTTGATGTCTGGAGAAGAAAGTCCCGATTACAAGTTGAAAATCTTGGACGCCAAAAGTGAAAGTGGACCCTGGTGTTGTTGTAAATCACGTCAAACAGATAGAAAAGGAACCGGCAAAGTACTTTGTACGTCGTACAGAAATAAAAAAGAACACCCTTGCAAAAGACTCGGGAGAATTCATATGGGACAACATGTTCCCGAGAAGACCGTCACTTGTCGTGGTCGGCCTCATCCCCCAGAAGAGTGGAAACGGTGATTATGGAGGAAACCCCCTAAATTTCAAGCAGACGTGGGATTGTTTGTCAATGGAGAAAGCGTTCCTGCCAGACCGTTGAAGATGGATTTCGGAGTTAACGGAAAATATGCAACGGCATATCTCAACCTCTTTGAAGCTTGTGAAAAAATCAACAGCGACTCGGGACTTAACATCAACAGATCTGATTTTGGTAATGGATATACTCTCTACACCTTTCCGCTAGATCCGACCTGTCTGGATCAGGACTATATAAATCTCGTGCGACACGGAAACGTCAGACTAGAAATGAAATTTGGAACTGTACTACCAGAGACCGTCACTTGCATGACCTATGCAGAATATTCCGACCTCTTGGAAATAGACAACAAAGGTCAAGTCCGCTACGCCGGAGAATGAACGGTCGTCAAATTGACAGTTAGTATCAACGAATCCCTGCATGAGACGATATTTCAGAGGTGTTTTTTTCTAGAGATACTCTACCCACAGATGTCACGTTTCCGAGTGTGTACGTCGTCAATACGAACGTTTCTCATAGACCTGGAGAACATTGGGTGGCCATCATCTTAAGCAGCCCAAGTCACGGAGTATTTTTCGACAGTTTCGGACATAGACCCGAAAAGGAATTTGCTAGCTTCATGAATATTAACGTTGCACGTTACGATTATTTCGACGTACAGATACAATCTTATTCTTCCACATTTTGTGGCCTCTTTATTGTCGCTTTTCTGTTATCTTATCTCTGTATGTCCATGTCACTGAACGACTTCAAGAAAATTTTCGATTTAACGATTTTGTCTATGAACGATTGTAAAGTATACGATTATGTTTCTCAATAAAGCTAAATATTTCATAATACTTTGTGTCTCTTTTTTTTCTGCCTATTTAAATACATGTTTCAAGAATTATTAAGTCATTCTTACCTAAACAATGACGACGACGACACCTTCAGCGATTGCGGATTTGGCCCCCGGCGCGATCTGGTTTCGCGCCGGTCTCAGAGCGACAATCTCAAATCGCGCCGCGACTTAGCGGCAATGCGGATGATGGCTGGTGGGAACGTGAAAGTCTGGTTCCCTTTCATACACCCAGTACAGTTCTTATCAGTGGGAGTACCCAAGTTGGGAAGACTCGAATTACAAAGAGATTGCTGGAAAATTGCCACTGGGATGTTCACGGTACCCCCCAAAGGATTCTCTACGCCTATTCGGAATATTAACCCGTCTTTGACGTCATGAAAACTGCAATTCCTAACATTATCTTCCATCAAGGATTACCAAGTCGGGAAGAAAGAAGACTTTTCAGAAGGAAAAAATCATGTGATTTTAGTGTTAGACGACCTAATGTTGAAGATTTCAGCGTCTGAGAATGTGTCCAATTGTTCACCGTGACCTCACACCACAGAAACGTTAGCGTTTTGTTTTTGACCCAGTGCCTTTATCCTCCTGGGCGATATGCGAGAAGCATTTCTCTCAATTGCGCATATGTGGTTCTGTTTCGAAACGATCGAGATCAAAGACAGGTCATGTGTTTTGCCTCTCGAATACTTCCGGGTCAAACGGGATATTTCACTGATGCGTTCACTAAGGCCACAAAAGACAAATATGGATACCCTTTGACCGACCTTTCACCTCATTCAGACAAGCTGTACCGCCTACGCACTCGAATTTTTCCTGGCGAGGACACATTGGTGTATTTGCCTAAGGTATAAAAAAAGACTAGCAACAGTCTTACTTTTGTCATTTATTGAGAAAATGAGTAACGTACTAGAACGAAACGGAGCCTTTATCAGACTCTTGTACAATTGTCCACCTCGACAGAGAAAGTCTCTTATACATTACATTACCGATGACCAATTGAAAGCTTTATCTCAGATAGCCCTAAACAAGTTACAAAGGAATGTTCCCCTTACGGACTCGTATAAAAAGAAACTGAAACGTTACAAAGATGTCATTCGTTCTCTGGCCAGTAGACAGATCAGTAAGGCCAGGAAGAAAAGAACGCTTTTGAAGTTTCACACAGTCGTACCTCTATTGATCAAACCTGCAATACCTTTACTGAATGGCTAAGGAACTCATATTGATTCCTAAAGTGAAATACGAGCTCTTAACCAAATGTGAATCTGTCTCCGAAAATGTATCGCAACAAACAAGTGGTGACGAACAATTGGAAACTGTACTTAAATATACCATACCTAAAAATGTCTTGAACAAGGCTTTGGGACTCTGGAATTATCTGAAGGATCATTAAGGACCTCTTCTGGACTGGAATCAGCACGGACAAATCGTCATTAAAGGCATCCCAATTCGCGACACTCATTTGATAGACTTGCTAAAATATGCAGTTAGTCCCCTGTCTACAAGGGCACCGATCGGATACAAAGAGTTTGAGGCTGTGATGAAAGAAATGCATACCTCATCAGGACTTATGGCGACAAAATGGAAAACACCAGAAACACAAACAGGCCATGGATTTGTGAAAGGAAAGACAGAAAGAGGACCACCTGGCTTGAAACAAAAACAATTTCGATTGATACCTTATTAAACAAAACACTATAAAAGATTATTTTTCTTATTTATCATTTAAAATTATTTTAGCATCATACAATTTTTATGAATTTTCGGGAAAAACCACTCTCTTTGTATACATGATCTTGTACTGCTTATCTTCTTTCTTGTTAAATAATATCATTTTTCTAGCGTCTCTACTTATTTAATTAGGGTTTGTAACGGTAACACTCTGATCGGTCGCCAATTTTCTCTCTTGTTTTCCTCCTTTCCCCCTTTCGATTTAGGTCTGTGTACTCCTATTATTAGATTTTTCCATTCTATGTATAACTAGGTCTTTTACAGCATCGAAATTAATTAATTTACTGTTTGTAAAATTTAAGGTAAATCATCGTACTTTACACGACTCCGTCCCGTCACATGTTCTAAAAGCATAGTTTTTGGGACCACCAGAGACGTATTCAACGATATAGTTTTGTTTGGATGGAATTTCGTTGGTTAGCTCTCCTAGATAATTACCGACTGGAAGGCGGTTGATGTGCTCGTGCGATCTGTCGATAAATATGACGGAATCGGTGTCCATATACAGGCAATCCTCACCTACCTCCTCTAAAACGCTGTACAATTTCAGACGAGTCCATGCGGTGGTGAATGAGGCTAAAAAGACGTTGGTTTTGGTATCTAAGGGATGAAAGTGAGGGTCGTCCGACCATTCGAGTTGTAGTATTTCAGGGGTAAGAATGTGAAAATCTTGGATGTCTTTTTTAGGATCCGATAACATCTGAAAAAAGGTTTCTGTTTCCGACTCGTGGATGAAGCGAGACTGTTTCAAAACGAGTCTCTGGTCGAATTTTCCCCAAAAATTATTGAGGCATAGTGTGGCAAAACTGCGCAGTCCAGGGTTCACCTTGATCTTGTCGTAATCAAGTCGGATCCCCTCTTTTTCCTCGTAGCTGTTTATATACTCCCATTTTTCTTCTTCGGTGACGCATCCGTCGGGCCATCCAGAAGCTTCTTGCTTAATTTTCAGAAACGTATTGACGTATTTAGAGAAGAGTCCTTCCTCCCCCGTCGTTTTGTCGTATACCATCGACTCTCCAAAATGATAAACTTCGTATATTTTTAGAATCTTGTAACCTCGTTCAATTGCTTTCATTAGTACGGGGGTACACCATGTGCCAATAAATGACCTCTGTTTTTGGTTACACACACATGGATTTTGATTTTTGCTGTCGGCACACGTGCGACAAAGTGGAAACTTTAGTTTTTCATTAGATGCGTACGGTAAAACAGGATGGAATAAACATCTAGGAGCCAGAACCTTTACTTTAGCCATTCCGAAATAATTTGACATGTCTTCAAAATTTGCTGTTATTATCTGAGGGTGACCTACCGGATATCGACAGTATTTATTAGTCCAAGGATACAGGCTTGTAAAATCATAATATTCTATTGTTTCGTTTTTTTTTTTTGTTGTATCTTGTAGTGTAATCGAACGGCATTTGTTCTGCCGCCAAAAAGCTATCCCTTGGATTTAGTCGATCTTGAATATCCAGATTATCGACAAAAGTCTTCATTTTATCATTGTTCTTCAATTGATACATGTACTCGTGTTCCCATATTGCAAAATACTTATAACCGAGGGATTTGATTTTAGCTTCCCTTTTCTTTGTGACAACATAGAGTTCCTCCATTGACTGGTCGGTCGTCGGATGGGTGGTCGTTGTTCGGTCGTGTGGATAACACTTTGGACATCTGTGATAGACACACCCGAGGTATTCATAAATCGTTTACGTTGTTTCGTTGTAGCTATCTGCACGATAGTTTGTTTCGGGAATCCTCTATTCACCTCCATTGAGAGCGTGTCTTATTTTTAACTTATCCTTTATCATTAACCATTCTAACCATTGGATGGATGATTTACTATAATTGTCCCTTTTTGTATATCCCTCTGGTGATACCATAGCTATCGGGCTTTTAACAAATCTTTTGCATCCGACCTTCAGGTGATTATCAAGTTTTGATACAGACATCCAACAGTTTTCGTAACAAAACTGCTGATCTCCATAAACAACTCGTTCTGGGGTCCATGTTGTCTGATTAGTATTCATGTTGGTTATCTCTATTTCATTTTCTTCATTGAGAAAGAGAGTTTTGTATATCCCGATACATGCTCCAGCAATCGTCACGTAGTCAAACGGATCTACTCCCTTTGTCGCCTCCATCGTGACATCACGGAATTTGAGACATCCCCTTCTCAAAATATCAACATCAGACCGACAATGTTTCAGCATTTCTTGTTGGAAATCAAAAACTTCATTTCTTTTGGATTGGTGCCATGTCATAAATTTGTCTCTTTCTTTAGACGACATGTAATCACAACCATAGTATTGAGGTGAGGGATAGGAACCGGTATATATTTGGTTTTCTTTTGTATTGAAATAATGGGGAAAGTAACCTTTACATAACTCCTGGAATTGCTTTTGAAATGTCTGCTAATTTCATTGGTATGAAATTAAGTGAATCAACGAAAGTCAAGTTCATTGCCTTTGCTATGTGCATGTACATTATTTTTGTACCATTGTAAATTATTCTATGTGGACGAATGGCGTGACGGTTTATGATAACCTCTAAGATGGGGTAGAGGTCAAACGACTTCGCATTGTGAGCCACTAGAATGGAATCTTTGTAGTGTTCTTTCAGTATGTGGGTGCAGAACAGCTTTGGAGTATCGTCGCCTTTAAAGATGTGTTCTCGAAAACCACAGGCGGTAGGACAAGGTTCGCATTCGTATTTGCCACGTTTATCTTTTTTGGAACATAACACACAACGTTTTCCACAGTTCGTACATTTTGATTTGGGTTTTAATTCCTTCTGACGACAGTGTTCACACGAAGACTGTAAAACGGCAAAATTCACCACATGTTGATTCAAGCTACACGTGGATAGCTGACAGTTTTGATATAACCGACTTTTGTTGCAGGGCGAATTCTCGCTACAGCATTCGCTACATCTATTTTTGGTACATTGATTACCCTTCTCACATGCAATCCTTTCATCTTGTCTTGTCTCAGAATCATAAAATAAGAATTTTTTGTGTGATGCCTCGTTCGTGTAAGACCTGTGATAACAGAAATGGGCTCCTACATAGTATTTTTGACATGTATTACATTTCCACTCTCGACACAAATGTTGTTTTGAGTCACTAATTTGATATTTAATTACCTTCTTACACGTAGGGCACTGGTACCATGTATCACATTGTGATGGAAATGTAGTCGTTTTCGTTATATGAGGTAGTTTATGTCTATAAAAACATTCAATTGATCTACACTGGCGATGACATGTACGACAAGACATTGTTTCTTTAGTGGTACAATCTTTGCTAGTACATGTGTCACAAGTCGTTTCGCATGAATGGGTCCATCTGTTTTTGTATGGTTTTAGGCAAGATTCACAAAAATAACTAGCTCCAAAAAATCCTGCTTTCGATGCTATACCGTGAAAGTGTTCGATACAGTCAGATTCCACCAAATACAAAAAAATGTTAGTTTTTATCAGGGTTGTTGCTCACGTGAATGGATTTGTTCCCGAGTTTTGAGGAAATTACGCTAATGTTGACATCCAACGCCCTCTCGAAAAGGGGTATATCGGTGATCCCCATTGATTTTTTAATAGTGACTTTTGCAATCTTTGTTAGCGTAACAGCCATTTCTTTTCGTAAGTTTCCTCGTCCTTTACCTTTCAACTGACTGTAATAGGACCAGGAATATGTTCTGTATTTAATTGCCTTTTCCATCTCTGATAGATTTGTATCTTTTGCTGTAAGTTGATTCCATTCCTGAGCGTACACCTTTTTACATGACTTCAAAAAGCATAGTCCTACTGCAATAGGTAGACACATTTCGTCTATATAGACGTAAAAAAATGACCTTTTTTTATCTAATGAGTTAGTAGGCCTGAAAAGAGTCGTGATAGACCTGCACCCTCCGGACCCTTTCGGAATGGCTATTGATCCGATGGACACTGACATGCTATCGTCTACGATCAAATCTTCGTTGCTGTTTAGAACTTTAGTAACGCCGTTCATTACTGTTTCAGCGTTTAGATTTTCCCACTTTTGTAAAGGAATAACGATTGGAGTTTTCAATCCACCATTGTTTATCACAACTCTTCCTAAGTCGGATCCGACTCCACGAACTTCTTCAAGGATATTATTGAACATATTATGTAATCGTTCGTATATGTCTACAAATTTATTTCCACGCCAGCTTTCGTCTAGACGTACTTCATACTCTATGTCTTTCGCCTTAGTTTTAGCAAATATTTTTTCGCTTTTCTGACGGAAGATGTATGATCTCTGAAGGCTTTTTCCACAACCCTCTTGGTTTATTCCTGATGGTCCTGGCTGTGGAGATGGTGATCTTCCAAAGGAAATATTTTGTAATTCAGATATTGAATTGTCTTCCCAAAGTCTAAAATATTTTGGTTTAGATGGTCCAGTCACCTCGGACAAATTGGCTTCTGACAAGGGTATGTAATCATCTGAAGTGTAAGACGTTTCTTGTGTAACATTCATTTCTCTGGTAGTATCTTTTTGTATTTCCTGTTGATGTACAGTTGATCTTTCGTCTAGCTCCTGGAATATATCTTTGATTTCCATTTCTTCAGGAGATGGAATCATGACGTCCTGGCCGATGAGATCGAATAACTCCTGACATTTGAGTTGGAATATTCTGTCTTTGACATACGGCTCTTCATTCAAAGACCAAGAAAGGGCAAACTCTTCAAGCAGTTCAGATTTGGTGTAAGTATCCACTACAGTTTTAATGTACGGATCCATATCTGAAATCAGAAATGAGAAAATTTTACTCGTTTTAAAAAATCGATTATCTTCAAGACATTAAAGTTTTACCAGGACTAAAACTTTCTTTTATGCATTTAGTCATTAACACCTAACACACAGTTATGATCGAAAGAAGTTAATCCTTAACTTACAAGAAGCTTCAATTTGATCTTTTTACAAACTTTTATTATTTACATACATTGACCCACCACGCCCTTAGGATGTGGTCAAAAGTACCTTTTTCGTAATGTACTAGTGATTAGCTTCAATTTGATATGTTACACGACTATCTTTTCACAAACTTTTATTTTGCACTCGTTGACCCCAAGCCCTGAGGATGTGGTCGAAAGTACTTTTTTCGTAATGTACTAGTGATTAGCTTCAATTTGATATGTTATATGACTATCTTTTAATATTTGCACTCGTTGACCCCCACAACGCGTTTTGGTGTGGTCGAAAATTGTTTTACCGTTAAATACTAGTAATTAGCACTAATAGAAAATGTAACGACTGTCCTTCGACAATGTATAAGAAGACAAATGCGTACCCAGAATACTTGATTACAACGAAGTTAAGACTTACCTTTATATAGTTTGATTCCAAAAAAGGGTGATAGATATTCCGATCTTTTAAACAATCCGTTTCAAATCACAGCAAATAAACGAATAACACAGTTAGTGTCTTTCAGTAGTCATACAGAGATTGTCAATGTAATTTATACTTGAAGCATATGTAAATTGGGGGTTAGAGATAAAATTTCACGAATATATAATACATAATAAGTCTTTGAGGTGTCATTCATTATGACAGTTATATTATCCAGTAAAATGAGATGAATTTCTTACATTTTTTCATGACATTAATTTATTGCAATTATGGGATTTTATTGTGGTAATTACTTTTTCGTTCTTTGTCCTGTCAATCATTCTTGACATTTTTATTGCCGATGAAATGAAAGTTGACTGATTAATTGGGTCATTAGCATAATTAGGGGTGTCATCAGGTCACGTGATTTTATCAGCCAATCAGACTGCGTTTTTCAACGGGCCTATATCTACTAGTCACTGTATCAACCACAGGCCTTGAGTAGTGAGTGAGCTGGGAGATGTAAACTAAATATGCTGGCGCTTTAGGAATGTTGCTACAAGGAAAAGGGAAGTTGACTATTGGAAAAGTGAAGTCATCGCTTTTTGTCACACAGCCTAGTTTGTAGTGAACCTTTGCTGTCAGATTCAAGATGATGTTCAAGGAACGAGCTCTTTTGGATAGATGAGATGAAGAAAATCACCAAAGCGAGGGTTGAGTGATATAATATCTTCGATATAACGGAAGCTGTAATTAAAAGGCTGGACCAGTTTTTTTTATATTTATTTTGAAGAAGCCCTTTGATGAATTCAGCCTCGTATGAATGGAGAAACAAATCGGCTAAAAGAGGTGATTTTTATTTTGCACATTGGAATTCCGATAGTCTGTTGAAAAACAAGTCCTCCAAACTGGACAAATATATTGTCGATCAGAAACTCTAACATTTTAATCACTTCTTCCTCTGTATATTTTTTTTCTGTGTCGTATTTCACAAAATATACTTTTTCTCTACCTATAACAATGAACTTATATCTTCGTTCGCCGTTCTTACTGGAGAAACATCTAAGAATTAAATCTTTCAGCCGAGATTTCACTTGTTCATGAGAAAATTTAGTATAAAGTGTCGAGAAGTTAAAAGTTTTGATGCTGTTACATATAGTTTCCATAACGAGAACAAGTTGATTATGAAATTTCACACATCGAGTTAGATAAATTTTGCAAATGTTTGAAAGCGAGGCTTGCCGAGCTTTTAAACATTTGAAAATTTATTTATCGAGATGTGAGAAATTTCATAATTAACGTGTTTAAGTTGTGGAAACTGTTTCTCTAATGACTGGACGAAAAACACCGAGGATTGTATTCCGAAAGAATTTGGCGGGAAATGTCACGAAACTTGTTCTCCTCTCTAGAAAGGAGAACAAATAATTCCACACCGTTCAGGAAGTGTGAAAACTGGATAGAAATTAGAAATAGAAATAAGATGTCAAGCAGATCTTTAGAGTTTTTTAATACCCATATTTTATTTACACCACTTCTTGAAAAGCAAGTATCAAAATATTTTTGAAGGTTCCTTGTACGGAAGATGGAAGTTAAAAGCTGAGAAATAGGTTTTGCAGATAACAAAAGCTGAAATTAAAATATTAGGTTAGCTTTATCTTCTTTGGAGAAGCCTTTCAATGAATTCAGCCCCATAATGATCTACTTAAAAAAATGCCCAGTTTATGCTATTTTGAAACCCGATAGTCTGTTGAAAAATAAGTCCTGCACAGATGTATTGGGGATCAGACACTCTTACACTTTTTGTCGTGTTTTCTTTTTAATATTTTTTTTTTCTCAAATTAGTAGTCATGTTTCACAAAGTGTATTTGAAATCTACCTATTACAATGCGTATATCCCAGTTAACCGCGCTATCTATGAAATAAAACTTTCATCCGAGATTTCAGTTGTTCATGAAGAACGGTGGCAAAAAGTGTTTAGAAGTGATGTTACAGTGCGATAATGATTTAGAGTTTCATACAGTAGAATCAAGACGGCCCCTAGCACCGGTTTAAGCAGGATTATTTGCTAATTGTCGAACAACGCCAAGATTTCAAATACATTTACAGTTTTCAATACCCACGTTTCATTTACACCAATTCATGAAAAACAAGTATCACAATATATTTGACGGCCACTCTTGACCCGAATTTCATGATTTGTCTTTTGTTAATGAGCACACGTAGCACCAATATATTTACCATGTTTTTATACCTACCAACTTTCCCCCTCTCTGTGTTTTTATGTGAAAAATCCTTCTTGACATTTCAAAATTGAAAAGTTTAAGTTGCATTTTATAAAAACTTGGATATGGTTTTATAAACAGCAATTTATAAAGGAGTTATATATTTATAAAACACAAAGGAATGCTTGCAACACAAACATCATACCAATAGACATATATTAACCTTAGCAATGGGATTTTTTATTTTTTGGAATTAAAGGATTTTGTGAGTCTGATTCTTGGAACCATTGAAAACACATATGAACATTCCCTTTGTTGGGTTCTAGTGCTGCTGATGAGGAATAAATTTCCGAATTGGCCATACAGCTCATTAAATTATTGCAGTTGGTGTTTTATGGTTTCATGTTCATTTACTCCATATCCTTTCGTAAAAAATCTATAACAACTTAATGCCCAGTATTTGGCATGGATGGAAACCATGCTCTTGATGTCCATCATGGACTTGTACCAATCGATTCCCATGTGAACACTACAATACTCAAACTTATATGAAAAATATCAATATTGATGTATAATATTTTCTGTATGACAACATATAAAACTAGATGTTGTCGGAAACGACAGCTATCCCCGCACTCCCTGTTTGACACAGAAAACAGTTCTTATACACCCTGGGCATAATTTTTTTTTATTACTTTTTAAATCTATCTATTGATAGTCATTATTGTTCTAACAGAATTCTAGGATATATGGTTGCTAAGAAGAATTCCAAAAAATAAGTGGATTTTGAGACTTTCAGGAAATTTACCAAGATTGGAATCAATATTTTTGAAATCCAGTTGATGAAAATGTTTTTCCTAAACTAAACAAACAATTTAAGTATGGTTGCTAGGTAGAATTCCAAAAAGTAAGTGGTCTTTGAGACTTTCAGGAAATATACCAAAATTGGAATCAAATATTTTTGAAATCCAATTTATGAAAATGTTCGTCCTAAACTACACAAACATTTTAAGTATGGTTGCTAGGTAGAATTCTAAAAAATAAGTGGTCTTTGAGACTTTCAGGAAATTTTCCAAAATTGGAATCAAGTATTTTTGAAATTCAATTTATGAAAATGTTCGTCCTAAACTACACAAACATTTTAAGTATGGTTGCTAGGTAGAATTCCAAAAACTAAGTGGTCTTTGAGACTTTCAGGAAATTTACCAAAATTGGAATCAAATATTTTTGAAATCCAATTTATGAAAATGTTCGTCCTAAACTACACAAACATTTTAAGTATGGTTGCTAGGTAGAATTCCAAAATATAAGTGGTCTTTGAGACTTTCAGGAAATTTACCAAAATTGAAACCACCTATCAGAATCCTAAGTTTTCAGAATTTTGTTTTTTACCAAACACTTGTCAGAATATAAGATAATATGCCAAAATTTAAAAAAAAATATGTGTCTTTGA
>MJUU01067880.1:3767-19908 GCA_002080025.1 Modiolus philippinarum | reverse complement strand
CAGGTGTTGGATAGGCTCTGTTAATTCATATTTAGTTTTAGAAGGAAAGGGAGTGACTAGTTTTTCTTTTATGGATTCTTTATATTCCCTGTATTTATTTTGTCCCACTTTACATTTGGCAGGCATTTGCTTTTTAATACTAATTTCCTTTTAGAGATTGTTTGGCTGGATGGTGAGATTGATACAATAGCTGAAAGTGCTCCGTGGTCTGAGGTGTTTTCGCAATCATATTTGATTCTTATTTTAGTGATGAGACTGTTCGTTGTATCATTTGTTCGTGTGTAATCTTTTTATGAACTTTTTTCATTCCACTCTCATGTATGTATGTTTTGCCATTTGATGATGAGGTGTAGATCCATTTCTGTTACAAAGTTTTGGAAAATCCGATCTCTATCATCTAAATTCTTTGAGTGTAAACTGACATTCATGTCTCCACTGAAAATCATTCTATATATTCGATATATTTCAGAAATATGAAAGCTTTATCACTAAACAACAGAAGTACCAAGTGTCATTTTTATAAAGCAGGTCACGTGCCAACGTCAATGTCACAATACAAGATATTTTAGTACTATTTAAGGTGTCTGCAGGGTATTAATTTCCTATTATAGAATTTTGTGTAATTTTCTGTGTAGAAACATAATTGTGTTATTGTTCAAAATGTAAAATAAAATTTGGGGGTCACCGTGCATTTAAGCGCAAAATCTGAAATTGAAAATTTCAGGATTTTACATAGAAATGATAGGTAAACTGATCATATTAGTTGATAGTTTGAAAACTCTATTATAAATTTTTTTCATACTTTGCATGTGTTCAATTACCATTATGTAGTTAACATATAAAAAATAAAAATTAGGGGTCACCGTTGAAATAAGAGAGAAACATTACAAAATGTTAATTTCTCTAGTGATATCTTTGTTAAAATATTTTATTAAATTACCTCCCTTGAATAATATCTGTGTTCTTTAAATCCAGCAACAGATTTAAAGCTCGTGTGTTTTAGCTCACATCTTTGTAGCGAAAATGTTATAAAAACTAGTAAGAATAAAGATTTTGTATATATTTGAACTTTCTTTTCATTTTAAAAAAACTATTTTGTTAAATTTCTTAATGAATGAAACTTAAATGAACAATTATTAGACAAAAATGGCGGAATAATACCACTGAGACACCTTAAAAGGTATCGCAACAAGAAATACACACGTAAAATACAAAAGCCTTATCACTTACCATTTAGAAGTGTTAGATTTTTAATCAAGAGGCCCTAAAGAGCCTGTATTGCTAGCATGGGTTAGGAATAACATTAACAGAATACAAACCTGCCCAGCTTGTATAATAAAAGTTTTGTTATTCAATACGTGTGCTTCTAGAAGTACCACTCTGAAGCATTATAATCAAATAATATGGAAAGCTATGATAAAATAAAGGGCTACGCCGAGAGCAGCATGATACGACTGCAGCATGTCGACCACTGAAATTTGAACAAGTGTAAACTAAAATAAATGTGGACACAGTAATTTGCTGGACACAATAAGGACCTTGACACATAAATCAACTGGACACAAACTAGTGAAAATAAAAATTAGCCTTTTTAATCCCTCATTACTAGAATATTGTAAGAGCTAAGAAATTCTGTTGACTACCATCAAGAGAAATCCAAAGAAAAAATCAGGTTGAAATCCAATGAAAAATAAAGATTTCACATATTTTGAAATATTGCAATTTGGCCCCTTTGACCCATTATTGCATGAAAACCGAAGAGCAATGCAAAATATACTGCCATATTACTGAAAGCTTACAATGAGAATAATCCAAAAGCTATAGCTATAGCTCGGAAACGGTAAGAGCTACACCAAATCCGTTGACATACTACTAAAAGCTTACATTCAGAGGAATCCAAAGAAAAAAATCCCATCAAAATCTGATGTAAAATAAAGATTTTACATATTTCTAAAAATTGCAATTTTTGCCCCATTGACCCCTAATATCTCAGAAACGGTAAGAGCTACGCCAAATCCGTTGGCATACTACAGAAAGCCTTCAATGAGAGGAATCTAAAGAAAAAAATCCCACCGAAAATCGGATGAAAAATATAAATTTTAGGTAATCAGCATGTTTGCAATTTTTGCCCCATTAGGCCCCTCATAGCCTGGAGAAGAAACAAGTTATCAAAAATCTAATGATGCAGCGCTATGTTAATTTTTCATAAGGAATCCAATGCAAAAAACTGCATCAAAATCAGACTAAAAATAAAAAAAAAATAAATTTTTGAAATTCGCCCCTTTTGGGCCCCATTTATCTCGTGAACGGTACATGCAATGTGAAATCCGTTGGTAAACTACTGATTGAAAATTTCCTCGGGAGGACACTGAAAGAAACCCCATCAAAGTCCGATAAATAATAAAGATTCTATAGTCAAATATGTGAAAACATCAAATTTCACCCCTTTGGCCCCTTTTTAAAAATGGGTGGGGCCACAATGTCCAAAACTAAGCCAGACCTTTCTTTTGTACCAAGGAACATTGTGTTAAAATTTCATAAGTAATGGTAAACTGAAACTAAAGTTATTGACCAAAAACAAAAGTGTCTACAGACAACGACGACAGCGACGATGATGACGATGATGACAACGACGACGCCGACGACAGCACCATACCATTATACAACCGCAAAATTTAAAAATTTTTGCAGTTGTATAAAAATAGAAAGAAGTACTTATTACCAAGAGTATCGAAATCGGGGTCAAATCCAGTACCAAGGACACCCATCTACTGCAATTCACTGAACGAAACCTCACAATTTTTAAGGTCTAAAAATTTAGTTAATTTTGGTAAGATTTTCATGTCAGACAAGCCTGACTACTGATCCGGTGAATGCCCTATGGGAACTGTAGTGGATTCAAAATACAAAGGTATATCCAACTTGCAAAATAAACAGTAAAATTTGTTGTGCTGTACAAGTGCTTCAAGGAGTAACCTCTCATCAGCAGCAAAAGAATCAAATAATATGGAGAATCACAATCCAAAAGTAGCCAGAAAGAAGTACTCATTAACCTTTGATATCGAAAAAGGAGGACGCATCCAGTAGCATGGACATCCATCTAGTGTAATGTACGGAATAAAGCCTTAGAATAATTAAATTTCTTAATAAAGGCTATGCAAAATTGACTTGTATTCAAGTTTTTGAGCGAGTTCAGACTGTCGCTGCATACGGATGAATCTTGCATATGCATGCACCTTGGATAATACATCAGCATCCAGGCATAATTGGGTCAATCTGACCTATATTGCGCATGATTTACTTGCAATCAGATCTCTGTCACTGCACATGGCAGATCATCTAAGCTTGTGTATGTATGCATCTGGGGGCAATACATCAGCACCCAGGCCAAATGGGGTCAATTTGACCTACATTTTCTGCTTCATTGACTTGCATTTCGATCCCAGTTATTCCT
The DNA here is from genome assembly GCA_002080025.1 of Modiolus philippinarum. Lineage (NCBI taxonomy): Eukaryota > Metazoa > Mollusca > Bivalvia > Mytilida > Modiolidae > Modiolus > Modiolus philippinarum. Next base: position 16,454 of record MJUU01067880.1, on the reverse strand, counting down.
GATAGAAGGACCATCTAACCTTTCATGTATGCTCCCTGAATGGCATCCAGGCCAAATTGGATCACTTTGACCTACATTTTCCGCTTGATCAACTTACATTTAGTTTCTCAGAAGAGTTCATATCTCAGTTACTGTACATTGTACGATCATTTAACCTTGTAAATGCAAGCACCTCGGATGGGTCATCAGAATGTAGGCTGAGTTGGGTCTTTTTGACCTATGTTTTCCGCTTGATTGACTTGACATTCAATTTCACATTCAATTTACAGTAACTTCGGTATTTTGTTATTTAACATCATAAATCAGTTTTCAGTTACTTTATGTTGCATGTTAATGTAAATTTACATTTGCATCCATCTCTGGTGTTAAGGCAGCATCAAGGCGAAGCAATGTTATTGCAACACTATGCCACAAAGAGGCGAACTTTGTAATTGTTGATTTCCTATTTTTTTTATTGGATAAGAATTAACTTAATCTTTGTAGGAGACCTTCTATGCATCTCTCCTGTTAAGTTTGGTTGGGTTTGATTCAGTGGTTTCAGGGGAGAAGACGGAAATGTAAATAGCTAACGAACAGACAACATGAGGGATGACAAACACCAAGTGATGGCAATAGCTCACACAGACCCTTTGGGTCAGGTGAGCTAAAAAGGGGCAAAACTCCTACAAAAATATCTGACCAGGCATCAACTTTGAATTCCCTCGACACATCAATGAGATCAAGCTACTGCATAAATATTATCGAAAACCAATTACAAATTTGCTAGAGTACTTCTAAGGTTACTTTACTGATGAAAATGTTAATAGCTAACGAATGGACAATGAAGGGATGACAGATGCGAAGTGATGGAAATAGCTCACCCAGACTATTTGGGTCAGGTGAGATAAAGAGGGGCAAAACTCCTACAAAAATACCTGATCCGGAATTATCTTTGAACTCGCTTGGGCAGAATTTATCAGAATCTAATGAGATTACGAATAAATTTACAAGAGTGCTAACAAGGATATTTTGTCAACTTTCAAACTTAAAGGGGGAATAACTCATACCAGAATATTCAACCAGGACTCTTTTTTGAATTTGTTTGAGGTATCCTTGAACAAAAGGTTTTGTATAGACATTAACCAAATCCAATGTGAAATAATTTTGCAAGAGCGTTTACAAGGCAGAGGGATGTGCAGACAGAGGTGCATTACCATATCTCTGCAAAGCATTGTGGCAGGATAAAAATCTCAGAAAACTGGAACAAAATTAATATGTCCAGTCATTTGTTTCTTTGAGATATCTACAGTCAGATTACAGGCATACAGTAGCCTTTGAATATCTAATGGTGGTGGTGTTGGTTTGCTGTAACAGGAATTTTACATCAGTTAATCTCATTAGTGAAAGTTGTATATTAGACCAGCATTGTCTTTCTGCGATCTGAAAATTTTTGTGTTGTGTAATTTATGACTTGTTTTCTTAATGATATACAATGTATAAATCAAACCCAAAAGATATAAATCAAAAGTTGACTTTACTTGGTACAGGCTTGGTATTATCAAGACATGTCATGATAAAAGCTTAGCATTTTCTATGAAAATCAAATTATTCTAATGTTTTTTTTTGATAGGGATGACCTTACAAAAACAGTCCGATCACCTGCCAATAATACAACAGGTCCAGAATCAGTGTTTACTTTTGACGATTGCGCACTCCAGAATGCGCATCAATGATAAGTCATTTTCACGTCACGAATACAAATACTATCGATTGCTTCCAAAACATAATTCATCATGTTCTGAGAGTAAAGATCAACTGATGACCACACGATTTACGTGCATTTCTGAGGCATGAATGACTGCATTAACAGGTCCAAAAATCTACATGTATTAAGAAAACTGAATGTGTAAATTTGATAACCTATTGCATTGAAGGGTGTTTAGCGAAGTTTAGAATCGAAATATGAATACACATATAAATTACAGCTTGCACTTTGGATGAAATTGCTATTTAGGGACCGACTATTTAACTTGAAAGGGGGCTATGTTTTTTTCTAAAAAATATTTTGGAGCTGATTTTATGTGAAAAAAATATTTTGGCTGCCAAAATGATGAAAAAAAATTTTCTGAAGGAGGCTTTCAGCTCCAGAAAATAATGTTAGTTTTGAAAAAAAAAAAAATTTTGTTGATACACATGTAAAAAATTTCTGTCCAGAAAAAAAAAACATGACCCCCTTCTGGTTAATGGTCGGTCCCTTATTTTTCTTTAAAACATTAAAAAACCCAAAGAAACCATTTATTTCACGAAAAGAAAGCAAAAACAAATATTGCTTTCATTGATTCATTTTCGACGATATCATGCTGGAATTGCCCTGTTTCAACACTGATTTTATATTTAATATTTATTGGAATACTTCTTCTGGTCTAAGAAAATTACTGAGAACATAAATTTATAAAATTATAATGAACTATCAGATTTTACAAAATTGTTGTTTCTTGTTTTCTCAACATTTTGATTTGATCTGCACTGAAGAGACATAAGATTTTGAAATGGCTGCATGCAGAAACTAAATTTACAGTAGTTTTGGTATTTTGATATTGGTTAAGAGCAAATTCTCTTAATATGATCTGTGTATATGACATGCAGCAGAAGAAAGAATGTACCAAGCAGTGACAACACCAAGACTGTCAAATGGCTTCCATTAATAGGATAAATAGTGAACAAAGTCTTATGATATGTAGATAATTTATAGACAATTTATGGCTAATACAGAATTCTGTCACAATTGTTTGAAATCAAAATCTTCAAATACCTGAGAAATCAACATGTTTGATTTTTATGATGTTGAAATGAAAAAGAAAATCTTATCAATTTTGTACAATATATGTGCATGTAATATTAGTTTTTACAATACATGTTAATATACAAAATGTAATATTAATTTCAGGTGAAGATATCAAACTGTGACGAGCCCATAGTTGCTTTATACTGAGCATTCACTTAACTTGATTAAAAAATATTTGAGAGTAAAAATTTTTTTTCTAAACAATTTAAAACTCTTTAGAGCCTGCATCCCATCCAGAGAATCACATGACGCTGTTAAAATAAAAAAAAAACCCTTTCCTTCATTTAGATCCCCTTTGATGCTTTTAGGTCCCCCCTTTTCAAGGCTATAGAAGGGTGTTTTTAAGGATCTAGGATATGAATCAGTTTGATAGACTTTTCCTAGAGGATGAAACTCTTAAGGGGATACAAAACAGTACCAAGGGCAGATAGCAACGTCGGTGGATCTGGAATGTTGTTTTTGCAACGTCACAGATTAGAGCGCGACCATCGATGTGGTTATGTGAAGTGCTCATAACTAATAACGCAAAAGGGGACATGGCAGCTCAAGATTCGACATGCTTCTCAAACTGAAACCTGATCACGAAGACCTCCTTTCTGCATCGTTTACTAAAGAGTCAATTTTTCCCAACAACAATTTCATTTCCTTTTAAAATAAAGATTTCACTTGATGCAATTAAACAAACACACTGTAGAATTTTATCAAGTTAGCTGTATTTATGAGGTAAATTACCTACTGGAATACAAAATCCTTTGAAATTTCATGGGTCATTAAAATCTTGTGACTTTTCCGGTGCTTTCTTTTTTATACTTTTGCTTTTAATGGCATCAACTTCACCCACGAATTTCTATAACCAATGTAAATTTTCTCCCTTGAAAACCCGCTGTTAATTAGTTTCTAAAAAATACACGTCGATTTCTTTTCTTACTTATTTATAGAAAAAATCCAGTTTAACTTTCATGGAATGCCACAGAAAATGAGTAACATAACCTAAATACATCAATCGACAAACGAATACCGAAGCAAAAGGTAGAAAGGGTAATTTCAAAATCAAAAATCCAATAAACACTATCGACCAAGTGCGAATCGATGAGATCATTATCATAGTCAAAACAATATATGTGACTGTTGAATAAAGTCATTATTACAGTAGTCAACATAATTTATTACACTAATAATTCCTTTATCGGAATCGCATCTATTGTTTAGACTCTGATAATGATCCCATCGATTTGCACTTGGACAATAGTGATAAACAATTGAGACAACTTGACAAAGACAAAACAAATAAACAACTGAATATAGGAATGAACAAAATCGCAAAAAAAATTTAAAACGCGAGATCCAACATGTTCTAATAAAGAATCAGGCGTAATTTTAAACGCATGATCTTACAAACATTGAGGTTGTCAGTTCTTATCTAGCCTGCAACAGCTAAAGAAGAACCATTGAAAATTTTGTGATTTTTCTATATTTAAGCTGGTAAAAAAATTACGTGATTATCGCTAGAAAGTCAAGTGGTGCATGATCAGGGCCATTTTCAGGACAATTTCCAGGAAATTTTAGATTTTCACAGGATGCTTTGAAAATTCAGTTAAAAATCCTGTGAAAATGGCTTTTTATATTACAATATTTTCACGGGGGTCTCATGGGTTAAATATAAAATGTCCTAAGCTGTGACAAAATATTATCAATAAATAATAAGGGAGAGTATGATATCAACTAGAGGCTCAGAGACTGAGCCTGTATCGCTCACCTGACAAAATGCTTCTATGCCAAGCATGTCCAAAAATTATGTTTTTTACCAAAAGGGTCTAATATTTAGCTATGTTCTCCAAGCACCTATTTTTTTTTCTGATCCTATTCAAATGAGTAATTTTTGCAAAGGACCTTCTATATATTTAGTTAAATTTGCTTGAATAGTTTCAGAGAAGATGATGAAAAGGATGGTATTCTCATAACGGACTAATGTTAAACTATATTCTGCACTGGTGGCCTTTTTTTTTTATCGGATCTAAATGAAATGAGCAATTTTTGTAAAGTACCTTTAGTGCATCATTCCTGTAAAGTTTGGTTGAATTTGCTTCAGTGGTTTCAGAGGAGAAGATGAAAATGTTATTTTCCCATAGGGTCCAGTGTTAAACTATGTTCTGTGCTGGCGGCCATTTTTTTTATCCGATTGGAACAAAATGTGCAATCTTTGTTAAGGACCTTTAGTACATCATTCCTTTTAACTTTGGTTGAATTTGCTTCAGTGGTTTGAGAGGAGAAGATGAAAATAAGATTTTCCCATAGGGTCCAATGATAAATCTAAGTTCCATGCTGGCAGCCATGTTTTTTTGTGGGATGGGAACGAAATAAGCAGTCTTTGTTAAGGACCTCTAGTACATCATTCCTGTAAACTTTCCTTGAATTTGCTTCAGTGATTTCAGAGGAGAAGAGGAAAATGTGATTTTTCCCATAGGGACCAATGTTAAACTAGGTTCCGTGTTGGCCGCCATGTTTTTTTATCAGATCGGAACGAAATGAGCAATCTGTGTAAGGGACCTTGAGTACATCATTCCTGTAAAGTTTGGTTGAGTTTGCTTCCATAGTTTCAGAGTAGAAGATGAAAATATGATTTTTCTGTAGGGTCCAATGTTCAACCTAAGTTCCGCACTGGCGGCCATGTTTTTTGTCGGATCGGAAATGAGCTGTATTTGTTAAGGACCTTTAGTACGTCATTCCTGTAAAGTTTGGTTGAATTTGCTTCAGTGTTTTCAGAGGAGAAGAGGAAAATGTGATTTTTCTATAGGGTCCAATGTCTAACCAAGTTCCGCACTGGCAGCCATGTTTTTTGTCGGATTGGAACGAAATGAGCAATCTTTGTAAAAGACCTTTAGTACATCATTCCTGTAAAGTTTGGTTGAATTTGCTTCAGTGGTTTCAGAGGAGAAAATGAAAATGTGAAAAGTTAACGGACGATGGACGGACAGACAGACGGACGGACGGATGACGAACGGACGACGGATGCCAAGTGATGGCAATAGCTCACACTGACCCTCTGGGTGAGCTAAAAAGGCATAATCACAGTACAAATGCTTGATAATTATCCTATAAAACAAATTTAACTTTGAATGAGGGTCTGTATGATCTTTTTCAGGACAACAGGAAAGGACATTTATTTCACCAAGAATTCAGGAAAACACTTATCAGGAGCAGGATTCAGTCAGTTTAATTTTTCAGGATGACTGAAGGAATAGTACATTTTTTTCTCGGGAAGTCGGGATCAAAACCCCTCCTACCCGTCCCCGTAAATTAAACCAACACCAAAATGCCACATACAATGAATTCTGATTTTTTTGGTCATTAAAGGTCAATAGGTGAAACCAGGGACTCAATCACTGTATATATTTTTATATTTGAACAGAAGCAGAAGGGAAATAATAATTTTTTCAGTCAACATAGTCATTAGAAGGGTCTCGTAGGTATTTGACTGATCTTTGTCAAATAAAATGACGCAAAATATAATGTAATGTCATTTCGCGCCAAAACAGGGAGTACTCATCTGTAGTGATAAAAATGCCAGTTTTCTCCCTGAAGCTTTAAAATAAGCACATGGACCCCTATTTTTTAAAGCGAATTTTAGAAGAATGGTGTTTCATGGAGATCTCTGTGAATTATGAAGAAAAAATCAGTTCACAATTTTTTTCTATGTCAAATTTTACCTACGAAAAATGAACTTTTATCCTATAAATACTTATATTAATGTCAATTTCGAACCACAAATGATGAATTTTTGTTTTAAAATGTATGCTTACCTTCTTCAGAAATATCTCACGAAACTGTAGCAAAAAACTGGAAGCAATTGGCTTTATTAGTTTAAAAGCTATGATATTTTACATATTGCTGTAAAAATACAATTTTTATGAAATATTTTGAAAAATGGGCAAATCTGAATCGCAATTATCTCGAAAACAAAACAATGAAGGTATACTTTTCTTTGCAGATTTGGAAAGAGCATGTTCAAATTGACTTTTTTTTCAAAATTTCAAGAAAAAATCAGTTCAGGATCTTTACTGTATCGTATCCCCTTAAGGCATGAATGAAAGTTGTTGTAACAATAGGAAGTGTGAACAAGCAGTTTACCTGTAAAGACAGGTAACTATCTTGATATTCTGCAAGAGAAATAGGGGGAAAGTCAGAGGTTATCTGTAGTAATATCAATATTGCTAAGCCACTTTATAACACATGCCGTGTTTGCAATATTAGGGCAGATTTTATCATATTATTTAATAATGTATACTAGTAAGATGACAAACGATTAAAAATGAAGACCATATGGTGACCCCTTGATGTTTTGTTTTTTGTCGTTTTAACCTGGATATGGGATGTTGTCTCCTTGACATTTACCCCATTTCCTTTCTTTTTCATATTAACCCTCATTCGACACTGATTCGTCATATTTATAGTTCATAAGATGACAAACAGTGTCCGACTCAAGATCAGTATTCGACACTGATTCGCCATTTTGTTAGTCTGGGGATTTGATCATGTGACCCAATTAATCACGTGATTCTCTAAACCAATGGGGAGTCTAAAACTTCAGCCAATTTATGAGAAATTTATATCTAAGGATAGTAAATATTATATTGTGTCATGTTAATGCATAACATAAAGGTTGGCTCTGACTGATACGTTTTTCATCAGGACCATTAGGGAATATTGATGCAAAGTCCAACACTAAATGATTAAAGCAGATGTTACATGAAATGGCTACAATGAAGTATAAAATGTAATTACTAAGTGTAAGTTAATCATTACTTTGTATACAAATTATAGTACATTTAAAAGGTATACATCATAATCATGATTAAAAAATGCCCTATTCATGGATCTGGAATGTAACCAGCAATTATTAAAATCAGAAAAAACTATTAAAATATATTTATTCTATAAAAAAAATGTGAAATTATAGTACAGAAAACTGGAATTATTATATAAATAGCTGTGATTTATTGAGTTTTCCAAGTTAAATAAACCTCATATTTTCACTCAGTGAAATGAAAAATATATTTTCACTGTAGGAAATGATGGCACAATATTTTTGTCAATGTAACAATTTGGTGTAAAGATATGAAAAAGATATTCTAAATAAAAATGAATCTTAAAGCTGTTTGTAGATCTACATAATAATAAGCGTAACTAATCAACAGTGATGAAAATCAATAATAATGTCACTCGTGTTGAACAACACAATGGATTAAACTCATTTTTGATCAAGTTCCCGAACTCGTTTAATCCTGCATTGATCTGCACTTGTGACATTATTATAATAGATATTCATTATGGTTGATAAGTAATACTATAATCATCATATTAACTGATAGTGGAAAATGTACTTATACCAACAGGTGCACAAAGAAAACAGGAAAGGAACAAATGAATAATTACACCAAGATGTTATATTTCAACTTAAGGGTAGATAGACACTAATTATGACCAACAAATCAACTTAATTCAAGATCACATCCTAACAAACAGAAAGTCTACAATTATATAAGAAGTACATGTATGTATTTGACTCTTCCTTTATCAATAATGCCTGATGTTAAATGAAAGAATGTCTATCTACCTTAGAAATGTACTGGTATAAATAGTGATGGAACATTGTACAAGTATGATGTTCAGACGATTTTACTATGGCCGCATATTTCAAACAAGATGTGTTTTGTGAAACACTATGCCTCTAAGTAGAAGCTAAGAAGAAACATTAGTGCTTGGCAATGTCACGAGGTCAAATATTCTAGTACCAACTGAAAGTTCTTTTCATATTATTAATACATATGCAAAATATGAAAGCCCTATCACTTATCATTCAAAAGATATAGCCAATGTTAAAAGTTTATTATTTTTATAAAAAATTCCGTCATATGCCAAGGTCAAGAATTTTGGTACCCTTTAACAAGTCTTGCCAAAAGGAAAACACATGCAAAATATGAAAGCCCTATCACTTTACATTCAAAAGATATACCCAATTTTAAAGTTTTTGTGGACAAAAAGACGGATAGAAAGACCAAAAACTATATGCCCGTGAATCCTCTATTCACAGAGGCATGAGAAGTATTTTATAAATAAATATATGTTTTATAAATAAATACAAAAATAAATAAATACTCCCCTTGTCTCTTTGACACATTCCCCGTTTCCCTTCTTTTTTCTATATTTTACGAAAGGATAGAAATGCATAGAAACATCTCTACTAGATTTACTGCTACAAATAAATCTTTTTATATATAGATAAGTTAATTATAGATGAAAATGATTAGTGCATCAATAAATAAAATTTATTTTTACTCTAAATATCTAATATAAAAAATCCTATGAACAAATGCATTAATAAGTTTCTATTTAACAATTTAATTGTAATTGATTTAGTGATGAATATAAGTAAAATGTTTCAACGTAATACAATGACTAGAAGTATCTATTTTACATCGTGTATACAATGCTACCGGTATGTTATTATTATGCAGCAAAATTTGATCTAGTATCAACATTGGATACTGTAGAACACAAACATTTACCTCATCTTATTTTTGTATTCATGATACACAAATATCTCATGTAGAATAAATACTGAAATTGCAAACTTGATATTCTATTTTTTTTGTCATGGAGAACAACATTGCTTTCATTATTAAGAATTCAAATATGGGAAATTTTGGCATCTACAAAGCAGTAACAAATTACAAATCCCTCCTTCCCCCCCAAAAAAAAAATCTATGTAATCCCTGAAGTAAAAATAGAACTGAGTATTAACAGATGATGAAAGTAGTTAAATGAGAAGTTGACTAGTACAAATATTATGCTTTATGAATTAAAAAACAGATAACAAAATCAAATTTTAACTGATATACATAGTACAGTAGAACTTCGATAGCTCGGACTGCAATAACTTGAACACCATGGATGTGTCGAACCCATTTTCTGATACCTTTCTTCAAATTTAAACTTTTCACAGTATATGATCAATAAAGAAAACAAATCATGTTTTCTAAGCCCATAAAAGATTATGTAAACATCTACATTAGAAAAAAACATCCAAGTTCTTGTTCATAACAATTGTCGAGTCCTTCACCTAACACAGCAAGATTTATCATTAATAAGTTTATCTCTGTATGTGTTTGTAACATCAAAAGTTGGAGGTGTTCATATGAATTGACACATTACTGAATCCTAAAAAAATAAGTATATTTTCCCATACATTTATTATACTGTGAAAGTACTTTTATTCGTGGACATCAATTTTCATGGTTTTCATAAAAAGCAATATTTCATGGGTACTTAAATTCGTGGTTTCAAGTTCTGTGCATTACAACACTACAGGAAAAATGCATTTCTTTGGGAACTTAATTTTGTGGTTTTAGCGAACCACGAAATCCAAGAAAATTGGAATCCCATGAACAATTGTACTTTAACAGTTAACTGATTTTTTTTTCATAAATTGTATTGATAAATATAATTAAGATGAGTAAAAAACGATCTATGTATTCAATATAAATAAAAATGTACATGATTCAAAATGAAAAATTTCAAAATGTGACGTTGTGAAGTAATTACTTTATCTAATATATTCCAAAAATATAAAATAAATTTTCATATCTATCTAGTACTAACTTTATTAATTTAACTTTTTTTTTCAAATTCCTCTAAGGGTACATAATAATGATAACAATTTTCATTTGATAAACATGGTTAGCATATGTTTGACGGAAAAAAAAAACTAAATTCCATAAGTACAGAAATGCAATATCACATAAATTAAAAATAAAAATTTATAATAAATATGCGAGACCGTGAGCAAACAAATAACAATGTCTCAATGATTATCACAGAATTCTGAACACCGTGTGTTAAAGTACAGTAAAACCTCTTATAATGCACCAGTTTTAATTGCCCTATCATTTAGAGCAATATAGTTAAGTCAATCTATCCAAATTGGCAGTTTCCTTTAGTAAAAATCTCTCTCTCGACTACTGCCAAATTCTTTATAATACTTAAACTAGGTAGGAAAAATGGCAACATTATAATGAAGTTTTTACTGTATAACTAAAATATCATAAATGTGTGGATTCTATAGAATCTGTATGTTCTAAACAAGATGATGATATTTCCTCTGATGGTGAATCTAACATCTGACTGGAATTACCACTACTACTATCACTGTTCTGTATACTGTTTAACTGTAAACGTATGGCGTGGATTCTAAAATGTAATCTGGATTCCAATAAATACCCTTTGTAATTTTTCCTGAAAAAAAAAACAGATTTCTCTTTGTTATCTCTTTGACACATTCCCTGTTTCCCTTCTTTTTTTCTACTATTTGTAGGACTATTTTATTACTCAAAACTGTCATTTATGATGATTGTTGCACAATGAAGATTAAATTCAAATGGAAATAATTGTTCAAATACACAACATATGAAATATTCCATGTATTGTGATGCCACATAAACCTCACAATGGCGATGAAAAAGACTGCAGCCCTTTTCGCAAAAAATTGTTCAACAAATTTTAATTGTAAATCAAAATTAAATGTTAAAGATTTACAACTTATTTTAATCCTAAGATTTTTTGTGCAAAGGGCTGCTGAATTTAAACAACCTACCCCTAATCTTCACCCCAGCCAAAAACACACACACTATTCAAAAGGTATATAACAAAATTCTCAATCAACCTCAGAATTGGAATGAAAAACAACCTACAGTATTGTATAATAAGTTTATAAAACAAGTGAGAGCCCTAAAAGATGTCTCGCCTGTTCCTGCTTGTCTTCTAAATTGATGTGAAATTTCAGTGACCTTATCAGAAAACTGAACATGTTCACTGGACTGTGACATTAAGGTCACTGACAAAAGTCATAGCAACAGCACATTTTGTTCTTCCAAAGACCAACCAACGTAAAAAATATCATTGACCTACTATTTATGCATCATGAGAAACCTGACATGCTCGCTAGACCATGTAATTGAGGTCACATACATAAGTCATATGGCAAACTGTCAAGTACTGTCCAACAACAACCAATATACAAAATATCATTGACCCACCAATAAAAGATAATGAGAAACTAACATGTTCACTAGACCATGAAATTGAGGTCAAAAACAAAAATTATCTGCCAGACTGACATGAACTACCCAAGACCAACCTACATACTTACCATTTATAGTTAATGAGAAATGGACTTAATCAGACAAACTTCAGGTGGCCACTAGACTTCGAAATTGAGGTCAAGGACAAAAGTCATATGCCAGACTGACATATACTACCCAAGACCAACCTACATACCAAATATTATCAACCTACCACTTCTAGTTATTGAGAAATGGACTTATGCAGAGCAACTTCACATGGCCACTCAACCATGAAATTTAGATGAGGGACAAAAGTTACCTGCCAGACTGACATGTACAACCCAAGACCAACCTACATACCAAATATTATCATCCTACCACTTCTAGTTACTGAGAAATGGACTAAAGTAGAGAAACTTTATAGTGGTCACTGGACCGTGCAACTGGATTAAGGTCACATGATTTTATGTCTGTCAGGTAGCAATTGATAAGTTCTACCACTGTACCAAATATGATGTTCCTACACCAAAAGGTTTTCAAAATATCCTGTATTTAGTAAAAGTTAACGCCGTCACCTTCGCAGTCATCATACTTTGCACGCCTATGTCTGTTTCTTAACTAACTTCACTTAGTGTAAACAAACATCATTAAATATCATACAGAAAACAATATACAATAAAGGGCTACGCCGAGCGCAGCATGATACGACCGCAGCATGTCGACCACTGAAATTTCAACAAAAGT
>MJUU01067879.1:2797-28423 GCA_002080025.1 Modiolus philippinarum | reverse complement strand
AATATGTTATATTTTAATGGTGTTTTGTTTGCATGGAAAGTTGAGAAATGTACCTTTGATATACTTGTTTTACTCAAATGAATAACTTGATCTTTTTGTCAGCATTGATCTAGTAACTAATTTCATAAGATGTTATGTAATTTCAGTTTTCATTTTTTTGAAAAAAAACGTCACAGTTTTCGTTGTTTTTTTTGTGTGTGTGGGGGGGGCCATTTTCTTAAATATTTTTTACGGGGTCACTTATTTAAGCAACCATTTTTTATTGGATGGTTTGATAAAGAACCATTTATTTGTGATAGTTTCAAAAAGCACTAACTGCCATGAGTCCATGTATGTGGAGCAACAGGTGTGGAGCCCTGAGCAAATCGAGTGGTGGGCTGAGGCACTGAGCGGAGCCTGGAGCCCTTTTGTTAGAGCCCGGAGCCAATAGCCCGTGTTATTCCCCAAACTGTTATATACCCGGATATATACTTCGTTCTTACCAAGACCAACTTCCATTATTCCGTATACAGCTAGATTGCAAGCATTTATCAAATATCTAATTCTTAAGAGGTATTCAACTGGCATTATTTTGATTACTTTTTAACAAATGCTAACCATGATGTTAAACTTCATACGACTGTATCTATCTACTGTATCTGTATCAATTATTGGTCATTTTTATGTGTTTGATTTATTAATTTTCCATTTATATTATTGATTTTAGATGGCCCTAATGAAAATATGACTTGTTCTTATTAGGTTACCTGCTTTACTCAGTTACTTAGTCCCCTGGAACTTACTTAGTTAACTTATTCGAAAATAATTAAATCGCAGCTGCCCAGGATAGCTAAAACCCGGTATTTTATTGTCTCCCTTTAATTTTTGTTTCCAGAAATTTCTTAATCATGTTAAAAACAAAGTAAAAAAATGTATATCAAAATAAAAATGTCGTAAAAATAATAAAACGTATTATATTTTGTTAAGTATTTAAAAATTACTGGAATAATTGATCCAAAATATGCAAATTGTTTAGATTTATATAACCTATTGTAAAATAAATAAATCTTTATATATAAATGTATTTTGCCTTTGTGCAACTTTATACCAAATATTTATTTCATACCAAATATTAGATAGTTTGTGGAGCGAAAGCTGATTAAGGCTTTATAATATCAGAATCAAATAGAAGTACAAGCGTGATAAAGCCGGTGCATTGCATTTGCGCCAAAAAAATATTTCATTTGCGCCACAAACTGTACTTCATTTACGCCAAATCAAAAACTTTACATTTGCGCCAAATACAGTATAGAAATAAGTAAAAATACTTTACATTTTATACTTTTTACTTGTATTTCCCTCTTCTGTTCGCTAGCATTACTTGCTCATAGCGGAGAGTTTGAAGTAGGATTTCGAGGAAGATATTTTACTTAAACGCTATTGTCTTTTTGTCCTTTGGATTTCGGCTCTTGACAATTCTGTTCGGTAATTTTGTTATTACCCCTATTTGTACATTTGTAAAAGTGTACAATTAATCATCATTAAAGGTTCAGAGTACCAGGAAAAAAATACACAACCAATGAAAACAAATGAGACGCATTTAGTTTCAACATCCCCCGCTTAACCTGTTTGATCTGGAAGCAACTAATATAATCTAAACGAACCAGTGAAGTGAAAATTTTAAATATCTTTGATATATTAAATAATATGTTAAATATTTTCTAGTGATATATTCAATATTAAAATATTAAATACAGGCGCGTAGCTACCAGGAGGCACGGCAGCACGTGCTTCCACGCCGTTTTCGCAAAAAAAAATAATAAATTAAAATAAAAGAAAACGAAACAGACAGAGATCACCGAGGAGGGATGCAGAGTATTGTCTGTCTGTATTGTTAATGGCTTTATCAGTTTAGATGGTTTATATATATTTTGATAGTTTGCTTATAAACTATACGTATATGTGTGTAGTAACATATTTTTGTATCACTTCCGAAATGGTTGGTGAATAGGCTGACGCAGTGTTCGTGCTCGAATCATGCAGAAGATTCGAAACCTCTGCTTCGGTAGCTAAAACCTCAGATGAATATCACCAGACAGTCCCGTATTTACTAAAATGGGATCTTTCTGGTCAATTATAGACTCGAAGACTGTCTATTCATCAAACCACCTCCTTATCCTGACATTGGTACTTTATCCATTGCATACTTACAAAATCATAAAATAAAACAAGATCTGTGTTTGAAAATGATGCACTATAAGTGTTTACTCTTTGTTGAATGTCTCATGGTGACTTCAAGATGAAGAGCAACAGTAAAAGCGTTGTTCCGTTGCTTGGTTCTACCATATAGTTGTAAAGACTTTGTCTCTTGTGCATTTATTCCATAGCCTTTCATTGTTTATCTGTAAGATTTTACTCGACAATGAGTCCGGTAATGAGATCCACGCAGTTGGTGACTTTTAAGTAACAGTCACTGAAAAGTTGACTCCGGTTTTATCAATTTTTATTTGCAACCATGTCGTATATTAAGTTTTTGTGTTGCCATCATTCATTAATGTCGCACTAACATTTTGAAACGGACAACATTTTCTTTAATATCTATACATGCTTAATGCAAGCATTTGAAACAAACTCGGTACTTGAAAACCAAACTTTGACAGTTCTCATTCTTCTTACATAAATAGTTTTCCATCAGATTTGATGATTATATAAACTGTGCTTGCATAGACAACGATTTAAATAATAGGGAGTAATTGTGAAAATTTGGTTAAAACTATTCACATAAGGATAAAAAATTACTGCTGGCTGTAGATGTTGAGAACAACTGGTGTTAATTGCCCTCTGAAATTGTTGACTGATGTTGAGAGTATAAAATTTTCTGGTAATTGATTCCATTGTGTAACAGTGTGTGAAAAAAATATAAAAAGTTGTAAAATTCGTTTGAAGCCTGTATGTGTCTAAATGTAAATGGGTGATATTTTCGGGTTCTCGTATCACGGTTGGAATAAGAAAGGTAGACGGAACTGCAACTATGTGGTGGAAGATTTTATGGGACATTATAAGTCGTGTTTTGAGTCTTCTTTCTTGAAATGTTGGCCAGTTTAAGTCGTTCAACATGGTTTAGACACTGTTTGTACGGTGTTGGTTACAGGCATATCTTGCCGCTCGCCGCTGGACGAAATGGCAACCAAGAACGTCCCTGATGGCAACAAAAAAATCCCTTCTCATGTGTACATCTACCAAACTAGAAAAAAAGAAAACAAGAACCCAAAAAAACTTTTTCATTATGTGGGGTAGTAAGGTAAAAATACGTAACACCTTGCCGCGAACCATTGTAGACGAACTGTTTGGAGAAACTCCACGCTCCATGTAGTAGTAAGAACCCTTCTATATTTTTCTTAAGGAGAGCAATCTTCCGAGGTGGTAAATAAGGCTAAATATCCTGCCCCTACCCATTTATCCAATTTTCCAGTGGCAATCATAACTCGTTGTCCCGGTTGTCCTTTCCAACTTCATTTGTTTCTTCCTTTACTTATATTTTTTTCAATTGATTAACTTGTTCTCGTCCTCATATAAATGAAATATTCCTCACTGGACGGAAACTCTAACCGATCAATCAGTCAGATGACCAAGTATACACAAAACTCTTTACAAATATTTGATGAGTTATTTCTAATGTTCTAATCCCCTATATGTAGAGGTGGGGTTTCCATGGTGGCGGGGATATGCTCCCTGGTCCAATCCAGGGTTTCGCCCTAGACTCAATGAGGCACCAGGCAATCCAAGATATCTTGCCCTTTGTGCTTCCACGTCATTAAGACCCTAGCTACGCGCCTGAAATAGTATATTAAATATTGCTTTCACTTCCTTTTACCTGAAAATTTACCTGTAAAATTGTTACCTGGGAAATGACACAAATGAAATACAAGCTTGTGGCGCAAATGAAATACCCCACTTTTCAAAAATTGGCCCGCTAACTGTCAAATCGCAGCTTTTAAACAAGTTTTTCGGTGATTTTCGTTATAAAACACACAGTTTATCTTAGGGTGAAAATTAGCTTTTATTTACTCTATGTATATGATAAAAAATGTTATTGATGAGTGTTCTCAAGAAATTTAAAACGTCCATGGAATAAACCAATTATTCATCGGTTAATAACCCCAGTGAGTTGCCATGTTCATGAATGAGTAACCTCGGTCGGTTATCTCCCTGTACCAAGTTAGTTTAGTATGGTTCAAAGTTGAGATTAACATATCAATAGCCTCTTTTGATATTTAAATAAAAATTATTTCCACTTAACTATATATAACTTACTTGGTACAGGGAGATAACCGACCGAGGTTTCTCATTAACCTTATTATTCACCGGTGAATAAACTTGTCGAATACTATTTTCAATGCTTGTTCGATATAATGAAACATTTACGGTCCATGACATTGACTATCCCAAATTTTCAACTGCACTGATGAAATAATCTTAGTGCAGTTGACAATTTTGGATATTAACCTCTTCCGAAGGCTGTAACTGTATTATATAAATTCATTATTTTTTTAAGATAGAAAAATTTAATGACATCTTATCCCTACCGCTAGCTCTTGCTAGTGCCGGTACCAAGTCCGGGTATCCTGAGTTCCTATCGTTGTCCATGTTTGTCTTTTGTCATTTTATTGTTTTTCTCGTGCGGTTCCCTGGTGGATTGTGGCATGTGATTGGGGTTTACGGCCATTGTAGGTGTTTCCTGTTATCTTTCTTATATTAATCTAATTTTTTATCAAGTAGGTTTCCATGTAAAATTAATTAACCCATTATTGTAAAAAAACGTATTTTGCTGTAACAACAGGCATTGTTCTCTGCATAATACGCAATATCAAAATGTTGGAATAGCTAGAAGTATATTTATTGTGACATTTAAATCATTTAATACGAAGAAATTATTTCAACTTTTTTTCGACTTTTTAAAATCAATGTTCAAAATGCATACATCAGTAGAATCGTACTGTATATGAAACATAAAGAATCTACATTTGTTTTCCCGGTTACAATTGAATTAAGTCAATTCAATTTTTTTCCGTCTCACTTTTTGTACAATACTTTTAAATACATACAAAAACATACCACATAAAATACAATCTACACAGAGAAATGACATACGTTAATTCGATTGTGATTTTGGCGAGTTCTGACTACAATTTGGCTGTAATTGTGTGGCCAGTTCTGACTAAAATCAGGCTGTAATCGTGGCGAGTCCTGACTACAATTTGGCTGTAATCGTGGCGAGTTCTGACTACAATTTGGCTGTTATTTTGGCCAGTTCTGACTACAACTGGGCTGTGATTGCGGCGACTTCTGACTACAATTCGGCTGAGATTCTTGCGAGTTCTGACAACAATTCGACTTTGGATGAGATGAAGACCAATCTGAAAATAAAGGAAAGATGTTTTCACTATAATTTTGAAATTTTGATTTTTTGTATATTGATGAATAATTGTGTTTCCTCTAGGGATATTTTTATAAGGTGTGTCAAGTTACCTGCCCAAGGTCGGTGGTTCTCTCCGGGCAATCCGGCGTCCTCCATTACTAAATGACCGTCATGAGATAGCTGAAATACTGCTGAAAGTGACGTTAAACCCCATATCAATCAATCAATCTGGGGATATCTTTGAACAGTGTTTTTTCGTTACCCTTTATATGTAACGCTTATTTTGCAAAAAATATAAATAATGTTTTAACATACGTTACAGTTTTTTTTTCGGAAAACTTTATAATAATAGCAACCACTGTTTGAATATAGCGTTGCCAATTTATATTCCATTTATCAAAATTTTCAATTCAGATAAATATTTAAATCATAATTCCAGTTTCCGTTATATAGATTTTTTTTTCATTGAACAAACCCCTGTTTAAAGATGATGGTAGTGATTCTCGTCTCTTTGAACCCATAAGGCCTATGTTAAAGTCCATTTTTTGCTGCTGCATTGAGCAGTTGGGCGTTACCAATGATATCCTCCCTGTCTGCCAGAGTCCTGAACGTAGAGCACCGCAAACGTAGTGTATTTGTATGAGAGTAGTGGGACGCTAGCGGACGTTTTTTTTTCATTCCCATTCATTAACTCTAACATTTAGTTTTTTATGTACTTATTGTCTTGTTTTGTATTGTTCCATTACTTCTTATTTTTCTGTTCACGGTACTTTTTTCTATTGTTCTTTTCCGAATAATCTCCCTTTTCCTATTTTTCCAGTGCCTCCGTCTTCGTTTCGTGTTGTTCCATAATTTTTTTTCCATTGTACTTATTCCGATTTATCTTTCTTGGGTTTGTATTTTCTAATCCCTCAAATGACTCTACCTGTTTTTCCCTGACCAGAACCATTACATTTTCTGCCGTTCCTAATGTTGTTTGCCATACTTCTTTAGCATTAACCCTTTAGGGTGCCTCTTTCGATCTAAACCCATGCCTCTATTATAGGTGCTATTTCTTTGTCATCCGGTATTGTATGTTGTGTTACATATGATACATGAAGAATCTACATTTGTTTTCCCGGTTACAATTGAATTAAATCAATCCAAAATTTTTTTCTGTCTCACCTTTTGTACGATACATTAATAATACACTCTACACAGAGTTATCACAGTCGTTAATTCGGGTGTGATTTTTGCGAGTTCTGACTACAATTTGGCTGCAATTGTTGCGATTTCTGACTACAATTTGCTGTAATTTGCTGTAATTTTGGCGAGTTCTAACTACAAATTGGCTATGATTGTGGCGAGTTCTGACTACAATTCGACTGAGATTTTGACGAGTTCTAACTACAATTTGGCTCTGATTGTGGCGACTTCTGACTACAATTTGGCTGTGATCGTTGCAAGTTCTGACTACAATTCGACTTTGGTTGAGATGAAGACCAATCTGAAAATAAATGAAAGATGGTTTTACTATAATTTTGAAATTTGATTATTTGTATATTGATGAATAATTGTGTTTCCTCTGTGGATACCTTGTATATGTAAGGTTTATTTTGCAAAATATATAAAGAATGTCTTTACGTTAGATTTTGTTTCCGGAAAATTATAGTCAAACTAAAGCGTTACCATTTTATATTCCATTTCTCAAATTTTTCAATTCAGATAAATATTTAAATCATAATTGCAGTTTCCGATTTATAGATTTTTGCATTCTTTGGACCCATAGGGCCTATGTTAAAGTCCATTTTTGCTGCTGAATTGTGCAGTCGAGCGTTACCAGTGATATCTTCCCTGTCTTCCAGAGTCCTGAAAGTGAGAGTAGTGGGACACTTGGGGACGTTGTTTTCAATAGTGCCCTTCCCATTCATTAAATCTAACATTTAGTTTTTATGTGCTTATTGTCTTGTTTTGTTTTGTCCCATTACTTCTTATTTTTCTATTCACGATACTTTTTTCTCTTGTTATCTCCCTTTTCATATCTTTTTCAGTGCCCCCGTCATCATTTTGTGTTGTTCCATATTTTTTTCCATTCTTCTTATTCCGATTTATCTTTCTTGGGTTTGTTTTTTCTCACCCCTCAAATGACTCTACGTGTTTTCCCTGACAAGAATCATCACATTTTCTGCTGTTCCTAATGTTGTTTGTCATACTTCTTTGGCATTAACATTTAAGGATGCCTCTTTCTATCTAAACCCAAGCCTTTATACGTGCTACTTCATTGTCATCCGGTATTGTATGTTTTTTTTTCATATTATATTAAGACATATCTTCTTTAATACAAATGAAATAACAAACGAATACCAAATACCTTTTATTTTCTCCGTTATGAACCAGTAATGGGTTGGAAGGGGGACTGGGAGTTAAAAAGAATCAGAAAAAAATTATGAAAAAGAACATTTAAAAAATCAGAAAACGCACCAAAGGCGCGAAAGCCGAGTTTCGAACATTTGTTATTTTCATATGTACATCATCCGATAGGCAAATAGTTGCATGTAAGCATATAAATTCTTTTATTTCATTCAGAGATTTGTAATGGAACTTTTGAGGATGTTTGACTTTGTTCTAACTTGACTAAAAATTTGGCAGAAGTTATAATCTAAGTGATAAATACTGCTGATAACTGCATGAAGTCAAAACATTCCAAGTCCCTTTCCAAAAGATAACTTTGGGCAGGGGTTCTCCTTAAAACTAAGTTTTTTTATTATTGCTGAAATTGTATAATATTTTACGAAAGGATATGGAGTAAATGAACATGAGACCATAACACATATGTTAACTCCAACTGCACTAATTTTAATTTTAAGTATATATCAGAATGCCTATTTTTTCTAAAAATTTCCGTTTCTAGTTTGGCATACATGGCAACCAAAAGCTCCACTATCAAAATGCAACTCATTTCAGACCACCTCTCAAAAAAAAAAAATAAAAATGGGCAGGGGTTCCCCTTATAATCCAGGTTACATAACATATTGCTGAAATCAAAACATTCCATGCCCCCTTTCAAAAAAATGGCAGGGGTTCCCCTTCTAATCTAGTTTATACATATTTCTGAAATTGTGAAGAAATATATGAAGCAGAATTTTTTTTCAAAGATTCAGTGTTCTGGTTTGGTTTCCATAGTAACTGAAAGCTCCACTATCCATTACAACCCATTTCAGACCACCGTTCAAAACAAATTGGGCAGGGGTTCCTCTTATAATCAAGTTTATACATATTGCTGAAATCAAAACATTCCAAGTCCCCCTTTTAAAATAAAGATTTGGCAGGGGTCCCCCTTGTAATCTAGTTTATACATATTTCTAAAATTGTGGAGAAAAATATGTAGCACAATACTGTTTTTCTCAGATTCAGTGTTCTGGTTTGGTTTCCATGGCAACTGAAAGCTCCACTATCCATTTAACAAATTTCAGACCACCATTCAAAAAAAATTGGGCAGGGGTTCCCCGTATAATCTAGGTAATATGTATGGCTGAAATCAAAACATTCAGAGCCCCCCTCTTTTTCATAAAAGAAAAAAAATTGGGAGGGGTTCCTCCTATAATCTAATTTATAATGCTACAGAAAATATGTAGCAGAACACTTTTTTTAAAGATTCAGTGTCCTGGTTTGGTTTCCATGGCAACTGAAAGCTCCATTATCCATTACAATCCATTTCAGACCACCATTAAAAAAAATTGAGCAGGGGTTCCCCTTATAATTCAGGTAATATGTATAGCTGAAATCAATGATTTACAAAAAAATCAGAATACCCAAATGTATTTTTGTCATCTAAGATTTTATTTCTACTGAAAATTGCAAAGGACTTTTAGTAATATTAAATTAATTACCTCCCTTAGTTTTATTACCTCCCTTGTTTTAATTTTGACTTTTCAATATATCTTTTTTTACGTTATTGTTATCCAAAAAAGTGTGTTGGTGAATTTAATTAGAACTTTGAAATGAATTTACATGTTAAAGCAATATAAAAACTACTTTTGTATGAACAATAAAACTTTAATTAGCTATTTTTGTTATCAAATAATACCAAACCTGTGATTTTAGGCTTTATCAAAATGTTTGATTTTTGTTACTTTTTTTGAAGTTGTACCTTGACCTTTGTCACACAAACCTCAAAATCGATAGGGTTCCTCCTCTGATCATAACTCATGTCTATGCTAAGTTTCATTTGGATGTGTAATGTGGTTCTGGAGATATTGTGTGGAAACGGATAAGTCAAATTTTTGTTCTATTTATAGAATTTGTGACCTTGACCTTTGTCGCACAAATCTCAAAATCAATAGGGATCTTCCTCTAATCATAATTCATGTCTTTGCAAAGTTTCATTTTGATATGACATGTGGTTCTCAAGATATCATGCGGAAACCAAAAGTTGACACCCGGATGCCCGGACGCCCAGACACCATTCATCAAATTATAAGCCGAGTTCGACTTCGTCGCAACTCGGCTAAAAATAAACAAAAATATGTTACTCTTGTTATGACTTTTCTTCACACCGCTCCCATCGCAGCAGTAGAAATAAACCACCGCACACAAAGAGCACACAAGCAGCAAAAATTCCCAATATGAGCACGCGGGCAGACGAACAGCGAATGAGCACGTGAACATACCCTGAAATAGCGAATTTGTCGCTTTTCCCACCACCACCACCACCACCGAAACCACACAATAATCACCACCACTACTAAATTCTCGTCCGAGATGAGCACTCGAGCAGCCAAATGAGCACACGAGCAGTCAAAAAAGCAAACGAGCAATGAAATGAGCACGCGAGCTTATAGGACCTATGTTAATAGTCTATTTTTGGTCAAACTGACAGTTTATAAAGACTTGTTCTGTAAAATATCGTCATTCCTACTTCGAATCCAGAGAGAAGAAGACGTCGATAATGTATCCCTGCGACCTTTGTTAATACAGAACCAATCACCACTACAATCTCGTTCGCCACAAGAATCAGAAATACGACATGGAAGATACCTCGACAATTGAATCGGAGACAGGGTGCAACGTATCAGACGAAAGCAATAACTCTGCATTTAGAAACGAGAAAAGTAACGACTCTAATCCGTCAGAAGAGTATAGAGGCGAATGCACTTACGATGAAGACGACCAAGAGTCTCAATGGAACATGATCGTGAATCAAACATTTGACAAACTCGAGCCAGAATACACCAAGAAAGTAGGAGAGTTGATGGAAGAATGACAGGACTCGGAAAGGGCTCGTTTAGCCGCATATGAAGAGATTTATAAATGTTTTGGAGATTGTTTAAGAAACCAGTAACTGGAAACGGTGTTCTGGATGCAGGATTTCAACAAAGATCCGAACAGTTAAGGGAAGAAGAAGACTACGATACCAGGGGAATCTTGCCATGGAAATATTTGCTCCCATGGGAATATTTCAAAATCCCATGGGAAATAGCGAAATCCCATGGTAACATGCATTTTCCCATGGGATTATAGAATTCCCATGTTTTTTTTTTAATTGGGATTGTGTAACATTGCGCTAACATATCAACTTAGAAATGTGATTTTTTTCAGTCCCATGAAATTCCACATATTTTGGTCGTTTACACTACTTGGTATCTCTGAAAAATGGCGACACCAGATTTGCAATCACTGGAACTGCAAATTTGAATTGGAATGAGAAATGTCAGAATCAACGGAAAAATCAAAGTCTGTAGATAAAGGACAAAACACCATAAACCACAGTCATCTCATTACTACCATATGACCTGGATAAGAAAATCTTTTCTAGATACACATGAGTCGCAACATTTATTATATGTGAACATTTCAATTGGAGACGTTGCAAAAAGAGAAACGTAGCCGATATTCCAATACTTGAGTATATGTGTATGCCATTTGAACTGTGTTTTCATTTCAATGCCAATCGCCAAAACATCCTTTGGAATACAGTATCATGAATATATATATATATATATATATATATATATATATATATGCACAATCAGAACAACTCAGTAATTTACTATGATGATTTACAGAAATTTCGTTTGTTAAATTAAATGCTACCAACCGAAACGACTTTCTATTTATTATAAGCATTATGATTTTCAGATCAGTTGTCATCTACATATGTCTGCAAGTTCTGTCCTGAAGACTTTGAATCTTTCCATAGTATAATTGATCACCTTACAAATGCCCATATTATTTCAAGAAGAAAGTTGTTCAACCTGAAACAGGATATAAGTCTAAATGGTAGAATGTTTCAACTTGGTCAAATTATGTCATGTGATAAAGACAGTGTAGACACTTTTGATTGTTGATGACCCCTTTTGCAGGCCTCCAAATAAAAGACAAAACGTGTCTATAGAAACTAACAAACAAGACATATCAGTTTAAGGTTAATGAAGACACCATACCCAGAAAAAAAAATTACCATTTAAATTTGTTTGTTTTTGGATATATTGTAGTAATAAAGTAGTTGGTTGTTAGATAAAATTTTCAAACCCCCTTACCAGGCTTTTTCTAAAGATATATAGGGCAAGAGTTACCTGCCCCTTAGTGTTCGTGAGTATTAACTACAAAGATATATTAGGACAGACTGTAATGTGCATGTTGTTAGTAGGGGAAAATAACTATCAATGGTATAAGTTGTGACTATTGAATATGTGATAGCATAGAATAGACTTCGATCTTGCATCCTCGTAGCTTCAGAATTACCACAATACTCCCTTATCTTGCAATTTTTTACGCCAATTTGGCCCTTGCAGGACCATGTTTCATGCCATGAAAAAAATTGTCATTTAAAATTTGATTTTTTCATTGAATATATTATTTTAGATCACAACAATAATATATTAAAAATCAGTATAGCAAACCAGGCTTTTAAGAGACCTACAAGCCTTCAAAGTTGACAACATTGCCCTCCTCCCCTTAAAAATTTTGCCTCACCAGTACAAAAACCGCAAGTGATGTCTAGCACCAAAACCAAACCATCAAAGCCATGTGACTGTATATTGTCTTCACTTGACTAGAACAGGAAGTTTTAGGTTGTACATGCCAAACCGGAAGTGGATACTTTCTTGCCTACTGTCCAACATAAATGCAAAAAATATTGTTATTTACAAATTCTAATTTTGTGATATATTGTATGATATTTCGACACCTGACCCCACAGGAGTCCTATACTGTAGAGAGATATCGGAGTGCGCATGTGGGAGAGGAAGTAGTGTAATTCCTGTTGGCCACTATGTTGACCGGGAATGGCCTTATATGCTGAATATAGGTATAGTTGGATGATGTTGACTAAATGAAAGATTTAATATTTCTAATATTTCCTTGTTGCAAACTTCTTTGGTGTGATCTTCATAAAACGGAATTTAGCAGTGGTTTGGTCTGGGAGTATTTCTATCACGTCTGCGTTAATTGTTTTGAGGGGGAGATAGCTTTTGTTGTTCTAGGGTGATTTCTCTCTCCAACAATTTTCGTGTTTTATTCTATCATTATTTCCACTTTTTCATTTGTGCGCATTATTTACTTTTTCACAACTATCGCTCTATTTTATTTGATTTTACATTTATTTTCCCCTTTTCAATCCCTTTACTGTGTTATTATTTTTTTTATTAATGTCCTTTTTCTCACCCTATTTAATCATGATAATCTCCCTTTTTCATCCCATTCGGAGCAATATGAATTTTTTCCCGCCATTTTCCCGTTTCCATGGCAACAGTCACCATTTTGATATTTTTAAGACCAAAACTCGTTTCTACACATGCTAAGTAACCCTCCTATTAAATTTCATTCAGTTTGGTGCAAATTGAAAATTTCCCGCCATTTTCTGTTTCCATAGCAACGGTTGCCATTTTGATATTTCTAACACCAAAACTCGCTGGCCCGAAAATCGAATTTATTTGGAAACATGCAATATCTTAATTTGAGTAAATTTTCTTCTAAACCAAGGAGTATCTCCCTCTTGCATAGCTCTGTCCTTAGCTAATTTTGGCTTTTCTATTTAGATCCTATTGGTTATTTGTTCTTTATCAGTTTTACACCTATTTCGGTTTATGGACTTCCAAATATTTTGATTTTATCTGCACTGAAGAGACATAAGTTGCCGAAATGCGCATATGCAGAACCTAAATTCACAGTAACCTCGGTATTTTGTCATTCTACACATGCTAAGTAACCTTCCTGTCAAATGAGCATTTTAAATTTTTTCCCGCCATTTTTCTGGTTTGATCACGTGACAGCTGTCCTCATTAACCTTAAAGTAGTCGAATCTGACGATGAATCGTCATCCTGTAACTCAAGATATTGTCAAACAGATTTATCATTTTCCGCATTAATCGCTACCAAATGTGCGCTTAGTCGTGATTTTTTGTTGTACACTAACTCTGTTGGTTATTGTGACTTTTTTAAAAACATATACACTTACATATTTGAGACAAATAAATGTTAATATTGTTGTTTTCCTTTACAATTGCCAAAAGTGCTAAGAAAAAAATGGAACTTTTAAATTTTTCTAAAGATTTCGAAATTTCTCATTATAAATAAAACTTGGATTGTATATATCAAAATATTTTCAGATGCGAACTGAAATAATTAAATAATAATAGATAATAAAAATAAATTAAAAGTAAATCATGGTGACTTCAAGATGAAGGTTGTTCCATTGCTTGGTTTTACTATGTATTTGTAGAGGCTTGTACTCCATATCCTTTCATTGTTAATGAAGAAAAAATAAATTAAAAGACATTAAATAAATCTAAGATTAACAACAAATAACAAAAACACTTTATTTGCATTCACTCAATGACAAGTGTTACAAGAGGAAATTTACAATAACTATATATATAGTTAAAAATCCGGGGAGATGGGCAAGTTTCCACGTTGACTGAATTTATATATATATAGATAGATATATATAGGGAGATGACAGACATTGTGAAATTATTTTCAAAGCAAGACGAAAGCTATTAGGTAACTCATTGTAAAGTAAAAACATGTATATTTACAAACAAAATACATAGTTCTTTTTTTAATTTTATTGTAGAAAATGTCAATCACAAATAGCTATTATTCTCTATATCAAATAAAGCAGAGAAAACAAACAGTAGATGTATTGACTGTGTAGTTATTAGTGGACAAACGAGAAAAAAATTATGTATATACATTCATGTTCCGTTTTAATGGATGCTGTCCAGCTTTCAGTGCAGCGTGCTGATTCACGCATGGCAGCACTTAAGCCATGTGTGTATCCTCGCACTAAATACACGCAGCTGGACAGCATCAACGAAATCATTTCAAATCAATAGTAATCATGAGACAATATACAATATATAAGATTAAAGTACATTATTTGCAGAATTTAAATTCACAGTAATAACAAATGAGGTATCAATAAAAGAATAACAATAGCAATAACAATATTTTATTGTACAACCACATAATAATACAATGGGCTTGACAATGTTGACAAATTAGAGACTCATTAAACAATGTTGACAAAGTTTCATTAATGAAATAAGCATTCATAAATAAATTTAGCCACAGTATATATAAGTTTTACATTATTACTACTCATAAGAAAAATATATTTATCAAGTTCATTTAAGTTACTTAAATTTTTTCGTTCAAATTTTGTAAAATAGTGGATCGTTGATCAGCATATTTTTGGCAGCTTATTAAAAAGTGTGACTCGTCTTCTACTTTATTACATGCAGTGCATAACCTCTCGGGCTTGGGCATGGGGAATGGCCTATGGTAACGGCCAGTTTCAATTTTTAATGGATGTGAGCTAAGTTTTAATTTAAAATAAGCACTTCTGTATTTCCTTTCTCTTATTTTATCACAAAATGAAGCATTCATATGAGAATTCAAATGAAATTTGCTATAGCTTTCTAGTTTACAATTTTTGTCAATTTCACAATGCAAGTTTTGAAGATAAGTATCAAATAAACGTTGACTAAATAAATTTAAAAAAGTATCAGGGTGATAAAGATTAGGGTTTGTCCAGACATTAGCAAACCTATTCTCTTCTAAGAGTGTTTTAACAAAGACTGCCCATTTTGAGCATGGATGGCTATTGTTGAAATTGCTCAAATAAGATTGATACACAATATCTCTGCAGTCATGCAATGCTAAACGCACCAAAATTTGACCATAGCAATGTTCATAAATATTTGCAGCGGGTATCGTCCAAGCTCATTTCTCACTGCACAAGGAGATGTATTTTTATTTACCCCTAATAGAGATTTACAAAACTTATTATGCATCATCTCTGTGGATGAATCAAAGTTATTTATATTTTTAACATTCCCCATATCTCACACCCATACAGTAATATTGGTTTCACAGCACTATCAAATAGTTTTAACATTAGAGATATATCAGTATTTGGATAGTCTACACATTTATATATTTTAAACAATGCCTTTCTAGGCTTAGTTACAAGACCAAGTTTTGCATCAGCAAATGTTCCAGACGCTTTGTATTTTATCCCTAGATAAGAATAGTTATTTGTATTTTCAATATTAGTTTTATTAAATGAGAATGTGTGAGTACATTTTTTCCCACTTTTGCTGAATGCAATGGCTTTCGTTTTTAATAGATTGACAATTAGCTTCCATTTTCTACAATACTCTTCTAATTTATTTAAAGATGTCTATAAGCCTGTAGGTGTTGATGATAAGAGTACTAGATCATCGGCATACAACAAACAAGAGAATTTACTACAACCAAGTTCAATCTTATCATTGTGTTCAATAAAGCTGTTCAAATCGTTAATAAATAGGTTAAATAGTATGAGGCTAAGGTTATTACCTTGTAGTACCCCCTTGCACGGTGTAAAGGGCGTAGTAAGACCATGTGATAGTTTTATCTGGGCTGTGCTATTAGCATACATAGCTCTTATGCACTAGAGAGTGTTTCCTGTTATTCAATTTTTAATTAATTTGTACCAAAGTCCTTTGTGCCAAACGGTATCGAAAGCTTTAGAAAAGTCTATGAAGCATGTTTACAGGGTTTTCTTACTATTTTTAAGTTTTTAATAACAGAATTTAAAATAAACATGTTATCTCAGTTCTATAATTTGACCTAAATCTACCTTGTACATCATCAAAAATATTATTAATGTCACAATAATTTACTAACCTCTCAGTTAAGATAGAAATAAATAATTTTCCAATACAGCTTGTAACTGCGATACTTCTGTAATTATTAGGTTCTAATGTACTACCACTTTTATGCACTGGTGAAATTAAGGAATGAGTCCAAGAGATAGGAAATCACCTTTTTGCAGTAACATATTAAACAATTTTTCAAAATGTGACATAAGGTACTGACATGATGCTTTTAACATTTCATTTGAAATCGAGTCTATTCCTGTTGATTTACGATTTTTAAGTTTTTTTATTGCTTTTTCAATTTCGGAGCGTGTAATGTGAGAATCTAACAGTTAATTTGGAACCATTTGATTACTGTCATATTTGTGTAAAAACTCCTCTTCGTTTTTCTCAGTATTTTTATCGAAATCATTATTTTGATTACTACCAATGAGGTTTTTAAAATGGTTGAACCAAGTTGATGAGGATATATTATCAGATACCTCTGGTTTTTCACTGCTTTCACCTTTTAGTTTTTCTATAAGTTTCCAAAACTCCTTTGATTTGCTTGAACTAAATTCACGAATTTTGTTGAGGATGGCAACCTTATGTTCTTTTTTCAACTTTTTTACTTAATTTCTTAACTTAGGATCATTAGGATTTATGCAATGTTTATTTGCATTATTCATTTCCTTTTTACAGTTAAAGAAGTCAGTATTCTGCCAAGGTTTTTTATTTTTCTTGCTTTTCTTTCTTTTAAGTGGCACTTTAATAAGTGAACCATTAGCTGCATATATCAGATGATCAGTAACTGAGGCCAAGACTTCAGTGCATGTTAATATTTCATTGTTATTAGTTAAAGAATATTCTGTGGTAGATTTCAGTCTGAACGTAGTTCTTGGTGTCTTCTCATTTTTTATATAAAAATTGTTTCACGTTCTTGATTGTTACAGAATCACAAATAAAAAATTAAAATGTTTCTGATACCATGTTGGTAAGTCAATTTTTTCTCGTTCTGAAGGTTTAAACATGGCTGCAAAAAGTATTCTTCGTTGTTAATATGATAATAACATTGTGTATGCAAGACAATAATGCACGACGTCGGAGGGAGTGCACTATTTGTATTCAACCCTGACCACTATTTTGGCATAGTCATTGCTAAACACAATATTATTATCATTATCATTCTGACTGTGCCATTAATTTTCATCCTGTTAATAATACAATTTCAAAGTTAATAAATATTTGTTCTTTTCATTTACTAAAAGTTACTGTCAGTTTAAATTCCCATATTTCAAATAATTGCATTATGTCATGGAAATTTGAAAAATAAAACTTTTTATGGCGGATCTCAAAAATTCTTTTTTTCATGATATAAATGAAAAAATAAGTAAAATGAATGGTCAAAGTAGGGTAAAAACTTTATTTTATTAGAAATATTACCAACTTAAGCTTAATATCTGTGCCAGTAGATCCATTTTTATCACTATTTGATTGACAATACTGTAGCTCCGCCTTCTAAGTCACTTGAAAGGCATAGTACATGGCTGTAGGTATACTCTGCCAAAATACTAGTAGTATATTAGACACTATTAATGCAGTTTTCTTACAGGAAGCATAATAGAACTGAAAACTCAAGTTGCTATCAATTTAGTAGCTGCAAATGACCATTTAGATAACTTAAGTCTCTTCAAGGAAGAATAATTAGAAATATTTCGAGGAACAGATACTATAAGATTATTTAAGCTAATGAGTAGTATGTAAATGAAAACAATAACAAGCAGAAGTGAGAAACTCGTATATCGTGCTATTATAAATATATTTTAAAAAGTCATTTCTGATTATACAGAAGTTTACAACAAAGAGACAAACGCTGTCAAAAAGGCCATTCGTAGAACTCTAATTTACAGCATGTTTTTACTTGATCCCTTTTTACAAAATACCCAATACATATATAAACGTTCCTTTGTCGAAATGAATTTCAGACAGTGGTACAAGTGTTTTAGGGGTGCACAAGCATGTAAATAAAGTAACACACATCTTTATTCGTGCAGAACTGGAAGAGATCAAAATGACAAAGTTTAGAAATATTTGGTAATAATTTTGCACTAATAATATTGCGTCTACATTACAACGTTTGTTCTGTTTTATTTTTCCCTCTTTTTGTTGCCTCAGTATTGATTTGTTACTGTATTCAAATGAATTCCTGATACCCAATGCTTTAAACAGAAGATCCTCCCGGTGGGTGATTAGTTGTAGACTTCATTCTGCGGACTGGTGTAACTGTTCTTTTTTTACTGTTTAAACAATTGCAGATTTCAATGCATACTGCACAAACAAATATAATTAAAATACTGCCACCTATCACGCCACCTATCACTGCTGCAGCAAGGGCGCCTCCGCTGTAAGGGAAATTAACATGTATTATTATCAAATAACTAAATATGGAAATAGTGGTAAATTGGGTGCTGGTAGCCATTTCTACGGTTTATGTTTCGAGAAAATATTTTTAAGAAAAACATACATTTCATACGGGTAACACATGCTTGCACATGCTTGTCCTTCCGGAACACGTGACTATACCCTTGATTTTTTGTGGCGTTGTCAGTATTTCGGTTTTATGTGTTTCTTTTGTATAATCACTTTATCATATTTTAGCTTTGTCTTCGTCGAAAATTTTTGTGGTACAGATTGGCGTTGTAATTTCCTGTTTATCTGCCTTATACCCTCCTACATTTCAAAAAAAGGTTGACGCCAAAAAGAATTAAATTGGTTTGGACTTATGATTGAGTCGGTCGCGTTTCACATCGATAAACGCCTCGATCTGATGTTTCTTCGCGTATGGTAAGAACATTATCAAAAGAAAAGGTATAGAATGTCACTGAAATCAGAAATTTTCTTTGACCAATCAGAACCTTTTTAGCACAGTTTATGAAATTTATTACAGAAATTGATTACAGACATTGATCGAGTTTACTGCTATTGACGCTTTGATCTGTTAATCATTTTATTTTGTTTTATTTCATTATAAGACTACTAGTATCACTTTTTTATTTTATTTTCTTTTATACTTATTCATTCTTTTTTTGTAACACTTGATCCGCATTAATGATGGAATAATTACTTTTAGTTCCCCTGACCCATAGGGCTAAGTGAGCTATTGCCATTAGATGACGTCCGTTGGTCCCCGCGTTAACTTAAGTAATATTGACGAAAATCCGTCTTGAAGTTATTGTCCTTTTTCGGTACAATTTTTTATTTGATTGTTGCTCTTCGTCAATTACATTGAAAATGATGAAAAAAACAGAGACTACATTTAATTACAAAAACGATCAGCATAGAAAAATTTTATCAATCTTGCAATTGTGTAGAAAATCTGTAGAACCGCAATGGAGTTATTGCCCTTTTTCATAGAATTTGCGATTTTCATATACTTTCATTTGTAATTCATAAAACTTTTTGAAAGAGAGGTAAGTTTGAATTTCAAAAATTTTCTGTATATCAAGGACTACAATTTCCACATATGGCACTGAGGTTCGCATTTCGTCCAAAGTAGCCGCCGTCGTAGAACATAGTTTACCATGTTTTACATTAGACCCTTTAGGAAATGCACCAAGAGATACTCTCCTCCGGAACCGCTTGAACAGTTTTGTTTCAATTCGAACACAATAGTCTTTTAGTGATCTCTTTTGTGATTTTTGTGTTGATACCTCATCCAAGATTGCCGCCAGCGGGGAACATAGTAAAACATATGACTCGTGGGCAATTCATTCAAACATGTTCTCCTTTTTAACCGCTTCAACATTTTTTATCACATTTGAACATAATAGTCCTTAAATGGTCCCTTTCAAAGTTTGTGATTTTGATGTTGATGCCTCATTCAAGAAGCAGGGAACATAGTTTAACATGGGACATGGGTAATGCATTCAAAGTTTGTCACCTCTGGAACAGCTTGAACAATTTAAACCAGATTTCTTCCAATCTTATCCAAGATGGTCGTCAGCAGTGAATATGATTAAACAAAGGACCTTTGCGGAAAACAAAGATCTTCTCTACTGAAACCACTTGAACAGTTTTGATTAAACTTGAACATAATAGTCCTTGGGTGCTTCCATTAAAAGTTTTTGATTTTTATGTTGATACCGCATCCAAGATGGCCGCCCTCGAGAATCAGAGTTAAACAAAGGAATCTATGGGAAATGCTTTCAGAGATCTTCCTCTATGGAATAGCTAGAACAATTTTGATTTAATTTAAAAATAATAGTCGATAGGTTTTTTACAGTTCAAAGTTTGTTATTTCTATGTTGATACCTCATCCGAGGTTGCTGCCAGCAATAGTTTAATAAAGGACCATATGGGACAATGCATTCGTAAGATATCCTTGAAAGTGGTGTGATATTTGGATCCAAAGTAAGTAACAATTCTCCTAATGCAGTACTTCTTTAAATTTTTAGCTCATATTCTACGAATTGGAAATCAAAGATGACTGGCGCCAATGATCTTAGTTCAACATTCTATGGGAAATACTTTATAATCAGAAATGATAATATGGATGGTCCTCTACTTTTTATATTGCACATAATTGAAAGTAGATTTATAATTGATAACATTACATAATAAAAAAAATAAATAAAAACAGTACCCAGACAAGCGACACAGGCCCATGTAAGCCTCTAGTTAACCTTACACTTTCTTGTCTTTTGATACTAATATTGTATGTATCTGTTACCTTTTTATTTTGTTCCATGGGTATGAACAGAGGAAAAAAGAAGAGCACGATATACAGGTCAGGTGATGACATATACAATTGTTGACTTTGATATAGGTTGCTACTGGGATTTATCAATCTGAAAAAAAGGTTATATTCACCGAGCTGAAAGCGAGGTGAATATTTGCTTTTTGGGTATAAATCCCTGTAGCAACCTAAAGGTAAAAGGTAAAATATATTTAGGTTAAAAATCAATAAGTTAAGATTGTGATTAAAATTTCATATAATTTAAAAACATGTTAATTTTTGACCCCAAAAATATCTCATCACAATAAAAACTTATGTTGATCTCGTCAACCAAGGATAACCCATGAAAACCTTCCGGTTTATTTCCAATGGGGTCCTTCAAAAATAAGTATAAACGTAATCCAATTTATTTAATAAATATTTCTGAGGTCAAAGTATTAATAGCAGGCGAAAATGGTAGCGCAGTTGGTCTTTAAGGTGGAATCAATGTGATATCAGTTCTTCCTAATATCCAATAAGTGACATTTCACTTCCTTTTTAAATCGAGTTATGTTGGTGATAGATTTGATGGAATCAGGAAGTGAGTTCCAATCTTGGATAGCGTTTGAAAATAATGTTGATTCTGTGCCTTTATCTTAGGTATTACAAAATTAAAGGGACTTGATCGGGTATTATATTTATGGTGTTTATTTATATTTACAAAGTTGTTTTTTTAGATATGGTGGACATTTATTATTAAAGATTTTATGCGCGTGGTTCAGTCTTAATTGTTTTACTCTTTGCTCCACGTTCATATATCTCAAACTTTGTAACACCGGTGTTCGTATAGTCTCTCTTGGCCCGAAGTTTTTGATGAATCTTACTGTTTTATTTTGAGTCACTTGTGGTTTTTGTTTTAAAGATTTAGATATACCTGCATACCAGGAGGAACATGAATATTCAAAATGACATTGGATAAGAGCCATGGATAATGTTTTCCTCGTTTCCGACGACAGACAATTCGCTTTTCTATACATAAATTTTAAACGATGGTTAACTTTCTTAATGATAGAGTTTGCAGTTTTTTCACCAGATAAATTTTGATCAATTTCAATACCCAAAATGCTACTCTGTGATTTTATAACATGACCATTACAAATAATTTTAAATTCCAATATTTTGGTTAATTTCCGCTTTGGTCCAAAGAGTATGCACTCAGTCTTACCAAGATGGAGGGATAATTTGTTGTCAACAACCCACAGGCTACATGATTGAAGTTCTTTGCCGAGTTTGTCGGCTATAAAATCAGGGTCCTTATGTGAAAATAAAATAGTACTGTCATCGGCATACAAAAGAAGTTTACAATCAGGACTGATGCTGATGACCATATCATTCACGTAACAAAGAAAGAGCAAAGGACCTAGAATACTACCCTATGGAACACCACAAGTAATATTGGAATAAGTTGATTCTGTGCCATTGACGTTTACCAGTTGACTTCGTCCTGTTAAATACGATTCAAACCATTTAACACTTTTCACACCCATCGCATGAAGCTTACTTCATAGGATCTGATGATCTACAGTATCAAAAGCCTTTTGCAGATCTATCATCACCATGCCTGTATATAAACCTTTAGCTGTTTGTGTTTTGATATGATCAAAAAGATGAACAAGACATGTATCAGTTGAATAAGCGCTTCTAAAACCTGATTGAAATTCGTATAATAAATTATTCTTAATTAAATGATCTTCCAACTGTTTATATACTGATTTTTCTAAGAGTTTGGATATTATACACAATATACTAACTGGTCTGTAATTTTCGACTTCAGTTCTGCTGTTCTTTTTGTCAATTAACGAGCTGCGCGCGCTCGAGATTGACTTAGTATTCACATAAAAAGGAGAAAACCTCATTGTGCATTTCTTACGCTTTATATGAAAAATTAATCTGCAATATAATTCGCTGATCAGACATATATTTATGTAGAATCAGACTCTTCGATCGACTGGTCAAAATTGTGAAGTAATGATCAATTAATTTCATCGATGAATACATGTGTACTATTAAAATAATATTACCGAATCTATCTTATTTGTTAAGTAATCGTTCGTCGGTGACGTGAATTGTACTCGTTACATGTGTGTCCTATGACCTTCCAAACATGAATGAATGGTAATGTCTTGAAATCCGTGTTTGTAATCATCATATCGGTATTTTGTTATTTATTTTCAACAAATTGTGATTTCATTAAAATGATGAAAAGGAGTAATATATTGTCAACAAGGAGAGGAATTACAAAACATCTAACAATAACGGGGTACAGCAAAAATGATATATAAAAATAATAATAAATACATTGTATATATGACAAGGACAATTATAATTCCATTGCTAATTATATGATAAGACCCCAACATTTTACACAGCTGCTGATCATGTACAAATATATGCCAGTCATCATAGGCAATATGATTATGTAATTATTATAAGATTTGAGAAAGGAAACTGAAGTGTACATCATTTCCGATCATTTCCAATTAGCTGATGGAAAAGGGTGACATTTTGCAGCGGAAAATAAATGAATAGGTATGGGTTTTTGAAATCCCATTAATATAGGGTCGATTCAATAAATGTGTCCTGACCAATCAAATGCAGTGATTATGTGACTGATACATAGTTTGCTTCTACATCAATAATTGACAGTTCCTTTGTAAAAAGATGACATAATGCTACATTGTGTAAGAATATATGCAATATTTTGTCTGTAGCCGTCCACATTTGATGACATTGTGTTTTCTCACTTTTGAGACACAGCAGTTCCTATTTTTAGCGGTGTGAGATTTCCTTGTCCTACACTAGTGTAAGACAAAAAAATCACGTGCAGTTTACCGGCAAATATCGTGTTTTGCATATAAGAGTCTGTAGTCTACATCTGTCCTCATTAGTGATCATAAGTGTATTCAATATACGTGTTATAAACGTGTTATATCGTTTGTAGTAACATTTCATTGGAAAAAACAAGAAAAAGCGGCTTTTAAAATATGGCGCGCTCGGGTGTACATTCCTGATTTTATGACGTTACAAAAAGGGACATAACTCCTTGTGTAAACAGACGAAAGGGGACGACAGTTTCGTGTGGATTTTAGTATATTTTAGGGGGAATACAGTGAGAAATAAAATCAAACACCAGTGGAAGTGCGAGACAAGAGAATCTCAGACACCCTCGGGTAAGATTTCAATCATCTCGGACTCAGCAAGCTTCGTCCGAGACTGGAAATCTTACCCTTGGGTGTCTGAGATTCTCCTGTCTCGCACTTCCCCTGGTGTTAGATTCTTAATTTCTTCAACACAGAAGCTGACAAAAGATATACACGTCACAAATTGACGGTGGGGACAGATTTATTGAATCGGTTCTAAGGTCATGAAGGTAGGGGTTTTGAACACCAGCAGCAACCCATTCAATAAAGTATACAAGTGACCCTCAAGGGCTAGCTGTGGTGCCAAAAATAAAAAAATCGTGATTAGGATTTGGAGACATACACATCGATGTAGTTTCGTGACATATTCTTGAATATGGTTCCTGAGTTTTGTTGAAAAGAATGATTTCATTTATAAATTCAATACCGCCGTGCGCGGTCCCGGCTGAAGAATAGACCCGCAGCATCCTCTGAGCTTGGAGTATGAGCCATCCTAACAGAGGACCCCGAGGGAACCCCGGGATATAGAAATAGGACCCAGTATCTCCGGCTTGCGGGGTGTGACCCCTCCTAAACGGAGGCTGACCCCGAGGGTCCCGGGATATAGAAATTGGACCCATTCCGTGGTTGTGCGGGATTAATAAATACACAACCCATCTTTCGGATGGGATGTAAACTCAGGTCCACGTGTTGGAAGAAATGCCACACTTCCTGCACGTTAAAGAACCCTTGTAGTAAGCTCTTTTTGGGGTGGTCCGTAGGTGATCGGCTACAAGGCTAAATTCCCCGCCCTTGACGATTTCACCCTACTTTTCCAGTGGCAGTCAGAATTTCCCGTCCCATGGCCATTTCCATACCCCAAAGTGATTATTTATCAACAAACTTGTTCTCGTCTTGATATAGCTGAAATATTGCTGAGTAGACGTTAAACAATATTCAATCAATCAATCAATATAAATTCAATATATACATACAGAGGAATAAATCACAATTGTAATTCTGTTAACCATAGTCTCCAAACTAAAAACAAACACACTTTTGCTCATTAATTTGACTCAGTACCTTCATACTTTGATTATATACTGGTTTGACCCGTGCAGATTTTAATTCATTGGGAACGATGCCGCTCGTTATAGATTGATTGATAATGAATGTTATAGGTTTGGTTAGTACATTCGCAGCATCCTTAATGAACCGTGCTGATATGTC
>MJUU01067878.1:0-13734 GCA_002080025.1 Modiolus philippinarum | reverse complement strand
TTTGCTTAAGTCTGTTTCTCAATAACTACAAGCCATAGGTCAATGATATTTGGTAGATAGCTTGGTTTTGGTTAGTACATGTCAGTCTGCCATATGGCTTTTGACCTTGACCTCAATTTCATGGTCTAGTGAACAAAGTTGAGTGTTTCTGATTAGAATAGTTTCTTAATTACTGTAAGTGGAATGGTAATAATATTTGGCTTGTAGGTTGCTCTTGAGTAGTGCATGACTGTTTTAGCGACAAGCAGGGACGGGCGAGACATCTATTAGGGTCCACTCTTGTTACTGATCATTGATAACTTATCACAATACTGATAAATAATTACTTATCACGCTGATTATTGATTTTTAATCAATCAAATCCACAAAAGACTTTTTGTAATAAGAATAACTGGACATGATCACTGATTACATATCAACCACACTGATCACTGTTTACATGTCATCATATTTATCATAGATCATTACTTATTTGTCATACTGATTTTGTATACTAAATTACCAGTCAAAGTTACAAAATACTTTTTTGTAGTAAGAACAAGTTGACATGATCAATGAATACATTTTTGTCACATTCATCATTGATTAATAAATCTTATCAAATGACAATTTACTCTTGATCACTGACTACATATTAGTCATACTGATCATTAACTTATTCTGTCGCTTTTGAAGGTAATTGCAAAAATGCTAATATTTAATCAAATTTTGGAGAATTTTTTAATTTTTTGTTTTGTAGATAAATGGAGACAGAGATCGTGATGAAATTGCATTTGAAATGGCAAACATATATAAAGTCTTAAAAAAGAACAATTTTGGTAAGTAAATATTTATTCAAAATTATATGAAGTTAAATTATATGTATGCATATAGAATGTTATTTCCAGAGGTGGATAGAGTATATTGTTTGCATTTAATTGCTTTCTTGTGTACTGTAATGTGACTGTAATTCAATCATTTCTTTTTCAAATATTTACTTATTTGAAATGTCAGGTTGAATTCACCCATACATTAGAAGACATTTTCCCCTAATATGAAAATTGGTCAAATTTTGTCAAAAGGCACCAGAATACTTGGATTTTTCTCAAGTTTAATGAAAAAAGCTTACGATACAGAAACAGACAATTTACCTAGCTTTGAGAAACAAATATCAAATTGGAAACCATGCAGTACAGTTAACTACACATTTCATTGGTATAATTTTGACAAATCTGCCCTTGTAAGTGTTTGGTTTAATTTTTTATTCCTTAAACTGTACATTCAGAACTTTGAAGGAATGAATAAAGATGATATTGCAATGCTCACTTTCAGAAACCTTTGCAGTATACTTGTTCAGGATATTGTCATATTTCATATTCATATAATTCAAATCATCTTGGTTGAGTTTTCAAAGTTAGTAATAATTACACACCTTTTTTTATTACAGAACTGAAAAATGCTACAGCTTTAGTTGCACCCCCTCCACAGAAGAAAAAAGCAGAAAAACCAGAAAAACCATCAGCTCCAAAACAGGATGGTCCCAAAGTTCCGACAGAAGTTGTAGATTTAGTTAGCAAACCTATAACGATTGATGTACCTGATACAGGGAGGAAAGAAGGATTACCGACCTGTCCTATTATATTTGTTGCTGGTAATCCATCATACTAACTAGCACAAACATTATTCCCCCTCAATACAAGTTCAGTCTGTCTGGCCTTCTGAAGCATTGGACTATCTACTTTGTGCAATCAACTATTTTTAATTTTTTTAATTTTTTTTTGTGGAGGGTTGTAAAGGGTTATATTCATATAATGTACATGGTGAAGTGAGAGAAAATTTATATCTCACCTTACAATTCTGTTTTGTGCAATTTCAATGAATCAATTCATACTCCAAACAAGCTAGTTACCTGAGGCTAAAATTTGCCTATTGTAGTAAACCATTACAATATCCACAGTAAATCTAGGTATTATGAAATAATAATATCACTCAAAGTAAAATCACACAGGAAAATGTCAGAAAAACATCTTTTAAAATATGGCATGCTCAGGCATTCAATACTATGCAAAAAGGGAAGTAACTACTCGTGTAAAAAGAGGAAATGGGATTATATTTCAGTTTAGATTATTGTCTTTTTAGTTCGTCTCAATGAAGTTGAGGGGGACTATTGGAGTACCCCTGGCGTCCGTGTCTACGTCTACGTCCGCGTCCGCATTTGGGCATATATCTCTGCAACTATGCATAGTAGGATCATCAAACTTTGTATTAAGGTGCATCTTGGGCTATCTCACAGCCTCCAAGAAAATTGGGTCTCTCTGACCTATATTTTCCGCTTGAACGACTTACATTCAAGTTTACGTCCAAGTTCAGATCTCAGTCACTATACATGGTAGGATCATGTTACCTTGCATATAAATGCATCTCTGATGGTAGGTAAGCATCCAGGCAAAATTAGGTCACTTTGACCTATATGTTCCGCTTGAACGACTAACATTCAAGTTTACGTCCGAGTTCAGATCTCAGTCACTATACATGGTAGGATCATGCAACCTTGCATATGCATGCAAATCTGATGGTGAATCAGCATCCAGGCAAAATTAGGACACTTTGACCTTTATTTTATGCTGGATTGATTTACATTCAAGTTTACTGAATAGTTCAGATCTCAGTCACTACACATGGTAGGATCATGTAACCTTGCATATGCATACATCTCTGATGGTTGGTCAGCATCCAGGCAAAATTAGGACACCTTGACCTATATTTTATGCTTGATTGATTTACATTCAAGTTTTAGGACAAGTTCAGATCTTAGTCACTATACATGGTACAATCATGTAACCTGGCATATGCATAGAACTCTGATGGTAGATCAACATCCAGACAAAATTAGGTCACTTTGACCTATATTTTCTGCTTGATTGATTTACATCCAAGTTTTTGGACAAGTTCATATCTCAGTCACTTTACATGGTAGGATCATGTAACCTTGCATAGGCATGCATCCCTGATGGTACATCAGCATCCAGGCAAAAGTAGGTCACTTTGACTTATGTTTTACGCATGAGTGATTTATGTCCAAGTTTTCAGGCAAGTTCAGATCTCAGTCACTATACATGGTAGGATCATGTAACCTTGCTTAGGCATGCAAATGTGATGTCAACATCCAGTCAAGATTTTGTTACTGTGACAAAGTGCCATAAAGAGGAGAACTCTGTAATTGTTGATTACCTATGTTTTTAGAGGGAGTATAGTGGGATATAAAATCAAACATCAGTGACAGTGTTTAAAAGCAAATTTCAGACACCCATGTGTAAGATTTCAGTCAACTCAGACTCAGCAAGTCTGTGTTAGACTAGAATTATTGCCCATTGTGCATGGCCTTACCGGTCTACTTGTTCCTATTGTGTAACCAATTAAGTGATGTGAGTAATCTATAGGTGTTATTTTTTTACCAACAGGTATTGCTCTACTACAACATATATTGGAAAAAAATTTTGGAGGCTTGCTTTTGTAGGTCCTTTTGAATTGACCAACAATGCTATTGCTTCTACTTTTGTTGTATTCTTAATATTTCACTCAACCATGACTCTCTCTATAGGTGGACCAGGCAGTGGTAAAGGAACACAATGTAAGAAGATTGTTGAACGATATAAAGAAGTCTGTCATCTATCAATGGGAGATATACTACGGAACCAGATAGCTACACAGGGAACAGCTGATGAAAAATGGGGAATGATCGGACAGTTGGTTCAGAAAGGTGAAATGGCTCCTCAGGTAAGAAATCAAATATATACATTTTTTTTTAAATGCCCCCACCACAAGGTGATAGATGCATTCAGTTTTACTCTTCTCCGTACTTCCTTATGTACAATGTACATGCTTTCTTCGATATTGATCAGTACAAACCTCTGAAAAATTTTGTCAAGGATTTCTCAGCTTGTTTATCCTTCTAAAACCAAAAAATTAAGTTCCCAACAAAATGTATTTTTCCTTAAAGTTTTAATACATAGAATTTGAAACCACACATTTAAGTACCAGTACCCATGAAATAGTGATAATTATGAACACCACAAAAATTGATGTCCATGATTGAAATCATTTCTACAGTATATGAAAAACAAGGTCCATAACATATATTCTTATAGATTTAGATAATAATGTAGAAAATATTACAACAGAGAACATAAAAGTACAGAGTATCGTTATCAAATAATG
Organism: Modiolus philippinarum; assembly: GCA_002080025.1. Lineage (NCBI taxonomy): Eukaryota > Metazoa > Mollusca > Bivalvia > Mytilida > Modiolidae > Modiolus > Modiolus philippinarum. Next base: position 9,537 of record MJUU01067878.1, on the reverse strand, counting down.
ATATAAATATGTTCAAATTATCAGAATTTAAGATTTAGTGGTACAATTAAATTACAAGCATGAGACATTTAATATAGGTGCAGATAATACTGGAGTTTCCAGTTTTTTTTGTACGAGGACCCCCGGGACCCCTGTAGATTGCTATCGTCTCATGACGATACCTCATTGCTATTGGGCAAAATAATCTTTCATATATTCCTACCACAAGGTGGATGTCCCAAATAGATGTGCTAGAGGAAATAATCTCTTGTGGCCAGCTTAGTTATTGCTACCTACATCAACATAATGTATTTACACACTGCGGAAAATGCTATATGTTGCATTTTGCAACTGCTGAAGAGGTGCTAGGTGCATAAAATTTCTTTGTTTAGAGGATGAACATATTCCGAGACTACAGCTGTTTTCTAAATAGTACAGATCGAGGAATACTCATGTCCCACGAAATGATAGCTTTTATTTTTTTTATTTTCTCTGTTAACATTCTTTGATTTTGTTTTGAATATTTTCAAATGTCTAGGGCATTGATTTTTCAAGAGGATGTCTGTTAATCTCAGTTTTATCGTGTGACATTGTTATTTAAAATAGATTATAAATATGTTCTATAAATAGCGCTATTACTTGATGTATCTATAACCTTCTGTATACTGGCGTTGTGTGTGAAGTGTGAAATGTGTATTGGTATGTAATGGAATACTTTACCTTTAATGGTTCAAAAGGGGTTTGTAGCATTTTTGATCTGAATGGTAACATTAAGAAATTGCAGAAAGCAGGTCATCTGCATATCATTATTTCCTATGGTCAATCATGCGCATCAAGTATATATTAAAATGAAAGTCGGGATCATGCAGCAATCAATTTGGAAAAATGTTTTAAATTGAATAAAGGCAATTTATGCATGAGTCCCCTTTTAGAAAATCCGAAAGGAAAGGAAACAAATGTAAGTTGATTTGAAACGGTGACAGTTTTGTTTACGTTGACGTCCCATAGCCCAAGTCAAAATAAAAATCCATGGTAGTGAAGACTGTAGATTTCCAGCCAATTTTTTGCCATTTTTTACCTAAATTCTGTATATGATTTTACAAAATTTCCAGAAAAGGGGAGTTCCAACCCCAGAACCCTAACCCTGAATCTGACAACTAAAAACTTATGATGTGTGAGAATGAACAAAGCTATTTAAAACCAAGGTAAAACGATTGATATTTAACTGTACTAAATTTTGAATTTGTCTTGAAACTGTATTTGCTGTAAAATATGAATCTACCAATGTTGGCAAAAGTCAATGTAAGAAAAAGAAGACTTTCTTAAGTCCTATTGGCAGAATTACTGATTATTATGTCAACCATTCTCATGCAATTCATTCCATATGAAATTCAGAGTCCCTGTAATTCATCGCTTTTGCGCTTTGATTTTAATATGAAAATGGAACTGTCAATTGATTGTTGTTAGGCATCCTCAATAAGCCCAATATAAGCCAGGTTGCCCAAATCAGGTAATTTGACTACAAACCACAGTATCAAAGGTATTTGACTTTTTGCATATTTTGATGGCCACAGTCTTCAATGCTGCTTTACAACATATGAAATACAACTAAGTAAGATTTGAGAATGGTAAAGTACAAGGTTGGCAGTATCAGCTGTAAACAACAGAGGCCTTACAAATGTTATGCCATGTTGTCAAATAAGGAAGTTTTTGAATCGGATCCTGTGATTCCAGTGATCTTGAAAATTGATTACTGTGGAAGTACTTTTATTCGTGGACATCATTTTTCGTTGTTTTCATAAATATCACTATTTTGTGGGTACTTAAATTTGTGGTTTTTAACTGATATTTATTAAAGCTCTAGGGATAAAATACATTTCGTTGGGATCTGAAATTCGTGGTATTAGCGAACCACGAAATCCACGAAAATTGGAACCCCACGAACAATAGTACTTTCACAGTATTAGAGCTGAAAATATGTAATTTTGAGAGATTGAGATATCAAGGGTTTGAAATGTCACTGTACATCAAAATTTTATGTCTGGTATAAAATATGAGAATTTGTGATATTTAGGTGAAAATCATAACAGTTTAAGTACAAACGATTAAAATTAAGGATATCAGTTAAGAAGTACTAATTTTAAAAAAAATTGAGGTATGATTATTCAAGTTATCAGACGGTGAGATATCAAAGCATTTATCATCAGAATTTGAGATGTCAGGTTGAAATTATGGCAGTTTGAGACACCCAGGTGCAAACTATTGAAAATTGAGATATCAAGGAATACAAATTATAGAATTTTGAGTTATTAGCATTCAGGATATCAGAGTTTTGAGAAATCCAGTTCTAGCTATGAATGAATTTGTTTTGTAGGAGGTTACAGCAGATTTATTGGTTAATGAACTAAAAAAGCATAAAGACAAGGCTGCCTTCATAATAGAAGGATATCCTAGAGATAAAATGCAAGTGGAGGAATTCAACAAATGTGTGAGTGATACTTATTTTAGCATTAGTAGAAGTATTGGTAAAATTAAATGAAAAACAACAATAAAAAAGTTGTTCCTTTGCTTGGTTCTACCATGTATTTGTAGAGACTTTATCTCATGTGCATTTACTCCATATTCTTTCATTCCTGACAAAAGAACTAACAAAAGACGATAACAACACTTAAACAACCACAGGGCACTAATCAATTCAAAAGTAAGAAAACTTAGCATAATAAAATCATGAGATGAGGGCATAATAAACAGGTGGTCAGAATAACAATTTGAAAATACAAAAAATAAAAATGTTGAATTTCAAAAGTATGATATTGCATCCATATGGGATATTCTCTCAATAACAAGTACGCACACCATAACTGAAATGTATAGAGAGCATACATCTCTCTTATTTGGGAATCTTTTTTACAGACTCCACACTGTGGGAGAGACAAACTCCAGTCTAAAATAATTAGCAAAAAAGGGATATGGTGTATTATTTACAAGATTAAAATATTATGAACCCAAGTAAATACCCTAACCACCACTTCTAAAAAAATCTACAAAACAAACCACTCTTCAACAAAACAACTTCTCAGAAGATGGTCTTTGAATTATTTGTAATTTGTATGTAGACTCTTTGGTTTTTTTTTTTTAGATTGGTGGAGTAAATTTTGTAATGTTATTGGATTGTGAAGAATTTTATTGTACAAAACGTTTGTTAGAGAGAGGTCAGGCCAGTGGTCGTGTTGATGATAATATTAATGCAGTGCAAAGTAGATTGACTTTCTTCAAGAACAACACATTACCTGTATTAAAACATTATGATGACCAAGGAAAACTTGTGGTAGTAAGTATAAATCTTGTCTGTAGAGTTGTTATGGCGGATTTCCCAGATCATTAACATATTTTATTTGCAATTCATCAATGAATATACCTATATTCCTCTAGTAACACCTATAAGAACTCCTTCAAAACTCCTGTCTATTGTTTGTTAATCAAGTACTCAACTTTCAATAGAATTCTATTGTATACAAATTTGTACTGCATGAAGGGGTTTACCTTGATACTCCAGTGGTGACAAATTGGTAACAATAGAATTCATTGATGAATTGCAAATAAAATACGTTAATGATCTGGGAAATCTTCCATAAATAAAGTACATGTAAATGATAGAGAAGGCTCAATACGATAAATAAATTCTTGTCAGGAAATATGTTTTGCTTCTGTAAGCTAAAAAATAATAAATAACCAAGAGAAAATTGTCAAAGTTAAGATAGAAAACTTGCTGGGGAAAAAATTATTTCAGAAAGTTTTTCTGTAATATTAATTAATATTTTTACTTAGAACTCTGATTTGATTATAAGTTCAAACACCCACATCTAGTTGGAACTGTTTTCATTATTCCTTTTAGCCATCAAAGTTTGACTGTAACCGGGCCGATTTATTACCTCATCTTCTGCATTACATAAACAATCATTATAAATAGGCTCTTTTGAAATCGAAACCCAGTCCAGCATATGTTTAACCAATGCAGGAAAATGAAAAGAGAGAAAATCTGGCAAAACCTTTTTCTCATTTTCCCAGATTTGTTTTGAGAAAAATTGTGTGTAAACCTGCAACCACGTCACAAGTGTCAATGTTTAGACACATATCAAGTATAGTTACACAGCCAAGATTGATGTAGGTAACAAAATCAATCAAGGCCTAAACGTTTGACTGTAATTGCACTTATTCAAATAGGACACCTTAAAAGCAAGAAATGAAAAATATTATTTGTATAATTTCAGTTAAATGGTGACAGAGATTTAGATGAAATCTTTTATGAAGTCTGTCAAATTTTAGATTTTGCATTTTTTGGAAGAAAGGTAAGAGACTTATGTTTCAACAGATTGATAAATGTTATAAGTATGATAGTTACCATATAACAGGTTCCTTTCCCTTGGTTTTTGTATCGCCCGAGAAAGTCGCGGAAAGCGAGACATGGGTGTACAAAGTATGACGACGACGACATTAACTTTTACTAAATACAGGATATTTTGAAAACCCTTTGATGTAGGAACATCATATTTGGTCCAGTGGTAGTACTAATCAAGTGCTACCTGACGGACATAAAATCATGTGACATTGACCTCAATTGCACGGTCCAGTGACTAGTTAAGTTTTTCTGATTAGATCCATATCTCAATAACTGTAGGTGATAGGTCAATGATATTTGGTATATAGGTTGGTCTTGAGTAGTACATGTCAGTCTGGCATATGACTTTTGTCCTTGACCTCAATTTCATGGTCTAGTGACCACGTTAAGTTTCTCTGATTAAGTCCATTTCTCAATAACTATAAGTGGTAGGTCAATAATATTTGGTATGTAGGTTGGTCTTGGGTAGTACATTTCAGTCTGACATATGACTTTTGTACTTGACCTCAATTTCATGGCCTAATGACCACGTTAAGTTTCTCTGATTAAGTCCATTTCTCAATAACTATAAGTGGTAAGTCAATAATATTTGGTATGTAGGTTGGTCTTGGGAAGTACATGTCAGTCTTGCATATGACTTTCATCCTTGACCTCAATTTCATGGTCTAGTGAACATGTTAAGTTTTTCTAATTAAGTCTATTTCTCAATTACTTTAAGTGGTAGGTCAATAATATTAAGTATTGTAGGTTGATCTTTGGTAGTACATGTCAGTCTGGTCTATGACTTTTGTCTTTGACCTCAATTTCATGGTCTAGTGACCACGTTAAGTTTCTCAGTATGTATTTGTGGTAGGTCAATGATATTTTGTATATGGTTTGGTCTTGGGTAGTATATAATGGCCTGCTATATAGCTTTTGTCAGTGAATTAAATTTCACAGTTTAGTGAGCATGTTTAGTTATTGTTTAAAACATCAATTCAAATGTCAAGCAGGGACGGGCGAGACATCTATTAGGGTCTACTCTTGTTATTTCTCATTCTTCATGGATGGACTTACCTGAAAGAAAACATCAAAGAAAATTTTATATGTGACTGACCTTACAAAAATAGATCATTTTCATATTTACATGTAAGTAAAGCAAGAGTTTTATCTAGTTTTAGGGACATAACCCAACAACACAAGATATCATTTGAAGAAAGGAACAACAGTTTATTTTGATTTATTAACTTAAACTGTTTTCTCTTCAGTAAATACCTAAATATTTATGATTTTTTGGTACAAAATTCAAGTGCTTATGGCAGCTGAAAACAGTAGAAATTTAGTCTTCCATTGCTGTAAAGTTGCAGCAAACCAGTATGTGAGGCTGATGAGTTACTCCCCTTTGCCAGAAATTATAAAATAATTGAGTCAAGTTTGGAAAAATGAAAAAGGTTTACTTTTTGTATTTAGATATTAAGAGCTGTTTCAACAAAAGTAGTTTGATTAATTCATTATTCAAACTTAAAACAAAAACTAGAAAAACTGTGAGCAGACCTCACTGATATACCCATCACTCTCCCATTTGATAATCAATCAAATCAAATTCTGAAATAGGAGGTGCACATCTACATTTCAGTTAAAATCTATTCACTGATTCAGGAGAAGTGTAAGATAAGAGATAGGTACCCTCAGGGGTAGCGGACAAATGGACAGAAAGACCAAATGATGGACTGACAATTCACCCCATCACTATATACCCCCACTTTTGAAGCGGGGGTATAAAAATGTCAAAATTGGCCTATAAATGAGTTGTGATTTTATTAGATAGATTTATGAGATAATTGAAGTGCCATTGTCATAATATTTAGTAATATCAGTCACTTGCGACATGCAAGCATATATGAAATAGAGATTCAATTAAAACTAAAATCTTTCTACATTTAAAGTATGGTTATGAGAGTTAAACTTTGGAAATTTTGTTTTTACTCAGATTGAGTATTTAGTGAATATAAAGATTAAGATTTAGAATTATTAAGACAAGAATAACGGTTATTAGACTCAATTTGTCACTCAGGGGTCTCCATTCAACCTGTCATATAAAAATGTGTCCCTTGGAGTCTCTTGGCCTTTCCTCTATCATAGAGAAATCTGTCCAACAGAGCGTCTCTGCCCCTCCTATTCAATAGGGAAACTTGATCCTACACAGTTTTTTACCCTTCCTGCTCATAGAAAAACATGTTATTAACTTATTTTCTCAAATAGAGACTTAGAATTTCTGCCCTGTCTGTCTCACAGTAAAACTTGTCCCACAGAATGCCCTTACCGTAATTCCATGTCTTACAGAGAAATGTGTCCTTAATTCGGAATGTCCCTAAACCTTTGTTTCACTGGACACTCCCCCTGGTGTCTCCCCTTACTTTTTTATAGGAAAACTTGTTCTTCATTTTGTCTTCACCCTTTTTGTCCCATAGAGAAAGTCAGTTAAAGTGTGTGTTATAGGAAAAAAAACATGCCCTTGCCCTTGTCTTGACACAATTCTTTAATTTTTCTAATAAAATGTGTAACTTTGAGATTAACCCCTTATTTCTATGGAGGTCAGCTTGATAATGTTGCCTTGTTGCAGATCTTGTTCAAGATCTGAACTTTCCTCTGTGTTGTTGCAATATTGGTAGAATGTCTATTCCTGTCTATAACACTTACAAAATGTTATGTAGTTTGGTAGTTAGGAAAAGCAACCATTCAATAAATACATCACAAGAAACAAGGTGTTTATAACTGCTAATAATGTGATAAAGGTATGTCATTAATTAATAAGATCAAGGGAACATAAATATCCCAATACACTAATTATATTGTTCTCTCATTCTTGTGACCTAATCTGTCACAACAGGTAATGACCTCCAGGGGTACATTTACAGGGGGTTCATTTTGAGTCTTAAAAATATTTTTTATTATTGATTTTGACAGAAAAATGCAAATTATTATAATGTTAAACCTCATTAAAAAGAATTTGGTTTATAAATGCTATTTTGAAAATATGAATACAAATGATAAATTGACCAACCTGCATTGCCCCCATATAAGTAAACCACCTGTTGGTTAAGACAACCTCTACATCGCAGTATCAACAATGGATGTAAGTAGAATTTGTCTCTCATAAATCTAAAAAAAAATGAATAAAAAAAGCTAATACTGCAAATTACAAATTGGCTTTCAATATTTTTTTATTATTTTGGTAGGACAATTTTTATCTGTATAATGTTTATTTGATTTTTGAATGTACATTTAGCTTGTAGATAACTTTCATAGAAGAAATATTGGGACTTAAAAGATACCAGTAATTAATTTGAATATTAATAATTTTTTTTTAATTTTCAGCCTGAAAAGCCAGGTGCAGGTGAGTAATTTATTATATTATTATATGTTTTTTTTTAGTATTTAACACTTTATAGAAATGGACTTCCAGTCATGTTTTCAGAGACTGATTGCAAGGTGAAATCAAATTTTCCTTGATATTTGAACCAATATCTCAGTTTATTTCTCAATATATAAGAAAAAGTTTTGTGTGAAGGTTCATGTTGATGCACAACATTTTACATTTATTTATGAAAATACTAAGTCTTCCAGTGTCAGTGTTAGGGCATGATCAACTGCATTTACTACTCTGTTCCAAAAACATGTTTACCTGACCCAGTCACACTGCATCCCCCCAAAATAAATTTCATGCCTAAAAATATTTTTTGTCAACTATTTTCAAGATTTTAATGTCCAAGATGGCAACAACAAAGGCAAAACATGCAGTTTTTTATGCTCTCTGGAATTAATTTGCAGAGGACAGTTGTTATTATACCCTTAGCATTGGATTCTGCATTAGCAAAAATTGAAATGAACCCCTAAGTGCAAAGATGTTCATGTTTAGTTTGTTACTTGGTTATGAGGAGAGTTTTCTGAAGGTACCATATTTTTGACATTTTGACCTTGACATTGCTCAGTGTAGCTTATGTAAAACCGACCTTGCAGAGGGTACCCATTTAATGCTGTGATGTTTATGTTTGGTATGCGACTTCCTTGTGAAAAGAACTCTCTGCAAATACCATATTCGTAAACATTTTGACCTGGACTTGAGAGCAATATTTTTTAAAAACTTTGACCTTGTTTCTAAAATAGAGATTTAAGTACAAGGGTGTTCATATTTGCTGTGTTGAATCTTTCTAATGATACCATATTTGTAGTCACTGACCTTGAACTTGCCCTGATGATTATATTTAAAAGTTTCATCTTTGTCTCTGTAAATTAGATACTTCATATTTGATAACTATCTTTCCTATGAAGACTGCTTTCAGAAAATATCTTGATTGCAGACAATTAACCTTAACCTTGACCTTAAGTGAACATTTTAAACTTTTGACTATATCTGCATTCTTTGATTTCTTGGTGAGACTATTCAATATTAATATGAATATTTATTTTTATGAAATGTATTAGTTTTCTTAGTGATTTGAGTTTCATAAAGTGTACAACTTTAATATTGAATGAAGGCCATGTTGTTGCCCATTGAGCTATGTTGTCATAAAGCATCTCTTGTTTGTATGTTGGACCACTTATTTGATTTTAGTTCCTTTTCAAAGTTTTGCATTCATGTAATTACTACCACAATTTGAATATCTGAACAAAAATAGAAGTTTCAATGTTTAGTTGAAAAATGGGTTTTTATGTCTTGAAAGGATACAAAAAATAAGAAAAAAGAAATTAAATCACATATTAAATTTTGCCATTTAGTATGTACAGCTGTTGGTTGCACATCATACAGTGAAACCTGTCTAAACTGCACCTTGACTAAACTGAAAACCTGTCTAAACCAAACACAAATTGAAGACCCTTTCTTCTTTATATTTTGAACCTTTGTAAACCGAACACCTGTCTATACTGAACAAAATCTTCAGTCCCAGAGGGGGCCGGTTTACACAGGTTTCACTGTACCAGTAAAAGAATAAAATTAAAAGAATAAATGATAATTTATTCTTCTCTGAAAATCAAATTTTGTGGCTATAAATGGAAGTGTGCACAAATCATATTTTAACACTAATACAGCACTTGAATTTGTCAATTGATGGAGAAATGACGGATTTCTATGAAGATAAAAGATGAAGAAAATTAATAATTAATAGGTAATTTCTAAA
>MJUU01067876.1:2799-15018 GCA_002080025.1 Modiolus philippinarum | reverse complement strand
TAGTATCTCGTTATAACGACTTAGTATCTCGTTATAACGACATAGTATCTCGTTATAACGACTTAGTATCTCGTTATAACGACTTAGTATCTCTTGATAACGACTTAGTATCTCGTTATAACGACATATTATCTCGTTATAACGACTTAGCATCTCGTTATAACGACTTAGTATCTCGTTATAACGACTTATTATCTCGTTATAACGACTTGATATCTCGTTATAACGACTTAGTATCTCGTTATAACGACTTAGTATCTCGTTATAACGACTAAGTTGTTAAGACTTATACTAGACCGAGGCTATCGCATAATTCGCGTCTGTGATATAAAACCACTTTTTTAAAAATCCTCTTTAGTGAATTCATGCTTTTGAAAATGTTGTGAATCTGTGAAAGGCATTCTAAAATTTCAGCGTAACCGAGTCCTAAATCAAAATAAAACCTGTAAATGACTTCCCGTTGTGCCATCTGGAATAAAGAAATATATAAATGTATAACGATATTTTATGATGTTTATATATTGGTTTTTGATTATAACTAAAGGGAAAGTGAAAGTGTCTTTAAAACTGGAGGATCGCCTCAGCCTGTATTGCCCACCTGGTGTATAGTAGTTTAGTGGCCAAGTCATTCCCAAGAAGATTTATGTAACATGTATGGACTATTGATTGTGACTATTGTGATTAAACCCCATGGAAAGAATGTTTCAAAATCTACTTCTCTTAACTACTTGGCCAATTAAAACAAAACTGGGCTATAATATTCCTTAGATGGTCCCCTTTAAAATTGTGTCATTTGGACTCGTACCCAATCCAACATGGCTGCCAGTGGGGACTGAAATTTCACATTGGATCATGCTATGGGAAAATTTTTCCTACACTTGGCTATTATAGACCAGGTGAGCGATACAGGCTGAGTTGAGCCTCTAGTTAGCCCCGAGTTACCTCTTAAACATGTTTTTTTTTTCCATCAAAATGTAAATACTCATTTCAAACATAGAAAACTTTTGTAAAAAAATTAAATTTTCTTCTTAATCACCAAGGACTTATGCTAGTTTTACACTGCCGATCAGATCAACCATCATGATGCTGTTTTATCTCGATGTACGTCATAAAATTCATTGATCGAGCTAGCTCACGACGTCCACTCGACCTTAACCCGATTTTACACGACTATCACAGGACCATTCTCGATTTCTAGATACGATTCAAGTACGACTTATGCTCGACCCTCATTCGACCAACCAGACTTGGTCAGATTACGCCAGATCATAACCCGATTTGTCTTTGATTAACTAGACCTGGTCGGAGGAATATCGTGAAATGGTCGAGTGCTCTCGAGTTTTGTCCTGTTAGTACATGGGAATAAAATGTTAAAATTCAGAGAACAGTTCAGTATGGTGGTGGAGCAGCAAAAGTTGTGGCCCGGGTGGCTAATGCTTCAAAGAAAAGATGATAACTGTAACAGATCTAGAGTAGCAGAGAAAAGAAGGAACGTAGTTTGGGTTAGACAATAGCAAATGCTTCAAAGTCATCATTATAGAGGAATGAATGTTCGCTGTAACATACTAGCAGGCCATCCTCCTCCTCACCTCGTCAGAATGCGACTGTGTGATTTTCCTGTCATTACATGTAGGACTAATCTGATACATAAAAAAGAAGACATATTATCACATGATATCGGTGGTACAAGACTTACAGTTGTTTCCGTGCATAGCTTTAAACCAGCTATCTTTAGAAAAATCCGGCTTAAATAAAGTGAAAATGAAAGTGGCGAGCGGCTGCCTATTGGGTACATATCATTTGCCCGGTTCAATTCATAAAGATTTGTTTTTTATCCTCTAGTACATGTTACAAATGTTTCGCGTTTTTGATGTAATTTAGCTTGAATCATATCCTGTGATTAGAGTAACAATCTGCCCGGAAGAAACTTGAATTAATGTATTTAGTTTATATATACTCTTTCTGGAGTGTGTATATTGGGGGCATCTTGGATTCAATTTCAAATTTTGTCAGCATAGCTGGTTGGTTTAATTAAAGCCCTCTGCAAGTCATCCTTTATGCTACTAGTAGCATGCACAATCTGGTATTCTTTTCTATAATTATGATGTAGCAAGGTTGGGCCTTTTCCATAATTTTGTGTCCGTTATCTATGAACTTTGCATTCAAATGTATTCTACTCAGAAACCGCCATTTCATGATAGACATCGATTGATTCAATGCAAAAAACCGTCATGTCTGTTTCTAATCAAATAAAACCGCCAACTGGGAATATCGTTATAAATTGGATCTCATGAGAAAACTCCTTCCATCGTTACCTCTTCCCTTGATCTTCTACTAAAATTTTCACTAACTATCAGAATAGAAACTTGTGGTTTTGTTCAATTGGCTAAGTCGCATTTTTTGGAAAACAAAGAAAAATAAATCCTGTATATATGACTTTTTTATTCTTAACCACGGTGATTTGGCATATGTTTTATCAATTTACACATGACCTTTAGGAAATAAAAGATGAAAAAAAATCAGAGAAAAGGGCTATCAGTCTATGCCTTAAAATAACAGACTAGAAAGTATGCTTTTGGGTAATAAATTAAATAAGTAATCCGGGATGAAATGTCTTAGCACAATGACATTTTACTACAAATAGCAAAACAATGCGTTCCTGGGTGCCAAATAAACATGTTTTTGACATATATCATTTTGGGTATACCATCAGTTTCACAGAAAGTTTGTAAAAAATCACTTGAAGGGTAATTCTAAAACGTGTAAGGGAACGGAACGATTTCGTTTCTTCTTTTAGTAAGTATCGTATGAATATTTTGTAATTCAAGAAACGAAACAGTTCGTTCCGTTTCGTTTCGGTTCATTTCTGTATTTTAGTTTCGTTTCTTGATTTTTTTCTTCCTGTATAAAAGGGGCAAAGGTTCTTGGTGCAAAGTCTTTCATTCTAGCTTTATTTTTGAGAAGCACTCTGAAAGAAGCTGCTTTTCCCGTTCATGGGTTATTTTTTTCTTTAGTTCCTGTGTCATGAATAAATTCATGCATTAATAAAGTTATTTATTCTAACCTAGCTCGTGCAATTTTTTTTTTTCGAACAATCTCGATTCCCGCGTTACGCTACTACCCAATGAGAACAGCTACATTGACCAAAACATTCTATAAAAGCCCTGTTCTTGATAAACTGGAGTATCGTGTGCGTTTTTGTGACATGTATACATTCACTCCATATCATTTTATTTTTCCTATTTAGAACATATATTTAACGGCTTCATTGACAATTGGAATGGATCCGACAAAAGATGAAAATTAATGAAGCATTTCGAACATAGGACCTTCAACTTCAGGGCGAGAATTGCCCCACCCAATTGCACTGGTCTTGTTGTAGGCCATAAAGTCGAAATTTGTTGGAAATGTCTTTATTCTTTATCTTTTATTCTGTACATTTGTCTTTTGTACCTCTTATTAATGACCTTGGCTCACCCAGCCCATGCCAAAATAAGCTTTTGTCATCACTTACGAGGGTTGTCCGTAAAGTTCGTGGACAAGGATAACTAAAAATAAAAACGGCGTTTTATATATTTAAATTTTGCATATTTGTGAGGCTTAAGCTTATATCAATTCAGATATATAAAAGTTCATCCAATTTTGCATGAAAAATTGTAAATATGTCTTCGTAAAAACACCCGGAATAGTGACCCGGAGCAACACAAATATTACATGTCAAACGTAGTGTCTAAAATTTATCATTTTGTAGGTATTTTATAAAATTCAGTAAATTATAAAATGAAAAGGACATTGCAATGTTTATATTATGTTCAACACCAAATGTGCCAAATTTCAACTTCTATAGACTTGAAATGACAAATTAACAGAGCTTTAAATGTCCCATGGCAAAATCAGAAATTCTGGAAAATCTGACGTTTTTTGATAACGCGGAGCAGTGACGTGAGTTTAGTTTCGTTCAGATATCGGGAAACGCCCTCAAATACAAACATATTCCCGAAATGTTTAGAAAAAGCCACGGTTTAGTGTGTTTTGCATTACAATTCAAGTGGTACAGACATTTTTGGACACAATAACCAATTAAAAGGATGGATAAAATATATAAAACTAGCAATACTTCATAAATCTCAAACTCTATATAAGTTCCATGGTAATACTGACCATGATTTCCGACTATCAACTAATGCAAGTAGTTTATTGATAACTTCCGCACAAGAAATTATGCAAAATGCTCTAAATATTTTAAAGACAGGAAAATACAAATCCCGAATTTGTTGAATTGCGTGTCCTTCATAAAATGATAACCTCAAAAATTAGGGCGTCAGACAACGTCAACATTTCACATGTTTGTGCTCCGGGTGTATAACATTGGTCTGTTATGCTTCGACAGAAAAATAATTACTAGTGCTCTGATTGCGATGATATTTTGAATACTTATGCGGTAAAACACATTGTCACTGAAAATATAAGTTTCATATACATTCTCGTTATTTAGCAATTTTTATTTAGATTGTCCACGAACTTTACGGACAACCCTCGTACGTTGTCTCTGAAATTAATTAGCCACTTGGAACCAAACTTTGTCACAATAGTCCTAAGATGGTCCCTTTAAAAACAGTTTACCTCAACCAAGATGGCTGTCATTCAGCGGGTATCATAGCGTAACACTGAACCTTATAAAAACAAATTCAAAGATTTTTTTTTTAAAAACTACTTGGCAAATTAGAACCAAACTTGGTCATAATAGTCCTTATATGGTCCCCTATAAAAATGGTGTTTTTCAGGTCCACACTAAATTCATGATGGCTGCCAGCGGGAAACATAGTTTGATATTGGACCCATTGGGAACAATTTCAAAGATCTGTTCCTCTGAAACTACTTGACCAATTGGATCTGAACTTAGTCACAAAGGTCCGAAGATGGGTCTTTTTGAAAATTTGCGTCGGTGGTCTTATTATCTGTTCAATAACAATTGGTTACTTAGCTAAATCGTTATAACGAGATACTAAGTCGTTATAACGAGATACTAAGTCGTTATAACGAGTAAGCTAAGTCGTTATAACGCGATACTAAGTCGTTATAGCGAGATACTAAGTCGTTATAACGAGTTAACTAAGTCGTTATAACGAGATACTAAGTCGTTATAACGAGATACTAAGTCGTTATAACGAGATATTAAGTCGTTATAACGAGATAAAAATAAAACACCACCTGGCACTACCGGACTTCCGTATTAACCAGATATGCACAGCTACATATATTTTACAGGACGTGCACGTTACTGTGATATTTTACCGAAAAATAATTATGATTCAGACGGGGAAGTGGTAAATAAACCTCCAATGCAAAGCCATTGGTTGTGACGGACAGACGGTTTTATATGTTATTCGGGAATCTTATCAGGGGATACGGGTTCATATTCCCTGTCTGTGTTTTATATCCCCTGAGCCGTCAGGCGAAGGAGATATAGTGCACAGACAGGGAATATGAACCCGTATCCCCTGTGAAGCCCGAATAACTTTTATATTCTGCTAGAAGTGCTATATTTTTTCTTTTAAAAGCGTTTAAAATTGTGATTTTGCTACCACGAGGATACGGTCTCATATCCCCTGTCAAGGTAACCAATCAAATTGCAGGATTTACCTGGATATTTCACTTCAGCAGAATATTATACAGTTACTGTCTTTTGTTGAGGTAAATGTGCAGTGTTATTGACTTTTGGGGAAACAGATATTCATCGAGCCGCATGGCGAGGTGAATATCTGTTTTCCCAAAAGTCAATAACACTGCACATTTACCGAAACTAAAGACAGTAACTGTTTTATTCTATTATCCGATAAATACATAACAATTCTTTTTATTATGTATTATACTATACACCTAGAAATTTTCTATGGGTGTCGAATTAACGATTTAAAGAGGCTTTGAACATTTGCATAAAATAAATGAAATATATACTTTTCAAAAAATATTTTGAGGATATAAGTAAAACAATTAATATAACATTATTATTATCTTTACTGTCAGAAATTTACAGATTCTAGCTAACACTGAGTTTGCGGCTTTTTTCCATTGTTCGTCATTGGTGGGAGATTGTGAAGAAGGGAGGGAATTGACATTCTCACTCGATACTGTTGTGGATTCTATATTTTTAATGTAACAAGCGAACGTTCTTTAAAGACTTTATTTAAAGAAAAATTTTTTTATCCTAAATAATCGATGATTTCTGTCTTTTAAATGAATGCTTGTGTTCTTCCTTTTCACTCCTTGCATCTGTGTAATGTGCGACGATTCTGCGCTATGTGTTGTCGACATCCGTCGGGAGATTTTTTCCCAAAATATTGTGTGAACGCCTTTACCAGTGTTACGCTGACTTGTTTCGTATTTTAAGTGTCTTCCTCTTTGCATATTTGCACCATTTTCGCTGATCTTCTTTTCTTTAGATGAAGCAATTCTGTTTTTAGTGATGCCGATGACGTTGTCACGCGACAATGTTACATAGCAATGTGATTGGACGATATAAATACGTGATTTTCCTTTTTCTAAAAATATGTCGCACGTGACGTTTCCCGCGGTGAATATCCTTTTCATGAAGTTAATATCCTTTCTATCGAGTGAATATCCTTTTTTATTCATTTTAATGTCAATGCAACTTTACCATTAGTATTTATATATTATAGAATAATATATATTATCTCCCGTACATACATAATTCTGCTGGTAATTCTGCTGGAGAAAGTGGTCCACACGGATTCGAAGAGTGATTTAGAGCTTTATGAATATTTTAAATAGTTTCTTAAAACAGATTACAGAGACGTAATTGAGATGTTAGTAAATGAAACTAACCGTTAAATTTTATTTTCATTTTTATAATATTGACTTATTTTACTTACTGCCGTCAGACTACCTAGCATTTGTTTTCTAAAATGAGCTGTTTATTTTTCTACTATTTTTTTATGCGATTGACCGTAGCTCAGCAGTTTCATATCAAATGTTAAGACTATCCCCTATGGCGGCCATCCTGGATGTACCGTTGATCTGATAAAAAAAACTTTGTTTATCCTTTTCGAGTTCTTAGAATCCAAGCCTGTCCCTAATGATGTGTCTCATCAGTTGAATTACAGCCGGCAAAGTAATAAGGGTATGGAAAGTTCAAAAGATTAACTTCCTTCACAAAGTACACAATGCAACTCCATAGACGTTTGCAGGAATTAAAAACTCCATGTCACGTGTGTTTTAGGTTGATTGAAGTAGTGCATTTTATCGACTATTCAGTACAAGTAATCAGACAGTGCAAATTTTACGTGATTTAATAAAGGGGTTTTGACAATCAAGAGAAGCGAATGAAGGGAGCACTGGCGTTTCACAATGGCAGAGTTTTTTATGTTTCTATCCAGAAAATTAATTAAAAAGTCTTTCAGAATTTGTGTTGCGTCCTTTACAAATTACTATAAATTGCATTCAATAACAGAACTGCAGATGAAGCTAATTTGGTTCGCATAAAATACATCTATTTAGGTAGCTTCTCGTATATTTAAAGGAAAATGACATTAAATTGTGTATTAGAGTGTAACTGCATTCTAGTAATCCTGCTATCTTGGCTGCATCTTCCCAAGTCAAGTGTTTGAGGTTCGTGTCCTTTCCCACAAACCCTAAAAAGATTTGACTTATATTTCCCGGGCTGCTTCTATATACACCAGAAACAACTAATTGAGTCTTTGAGGACATATATCATTTATGTCTCTTGATCAAACAGAACCAGACGAATCACTGAAAATCCGATCCGTCTTTTCCAATTTTTTTTGATTTTATCGGCTCATCAATTTGCTTTTGGTGCAGAGAAGCAGGACAGAAATTGAAAGGCAAATTTGTCAAGAATTTATGGGGAAGGACATGGACTTTAAAACATTTACATGTAACCTTGACAATAGATAACATTCCTAACCATTTTCATAAGCCCGTCTAATGACGGACGTATTTTGGTATACCGATTATCCGCCTGTCTGGCAGTCCGTTTTTTATGTCGCGCTCTAGCTTGACAACCATTTGGCCAATTAACATCAAACTTTGTAGAGTTGTAGGGCCACGGTATGATGGCCTCACGATCTGTATACCCTTTCGTGAAAATTCGAGTTTTCTTGCAAGAGTTATTCGTCAATTTTAAGGCATTTTTTTATATGTCGCGCTCTAACATAACACACCTTTGGCCAGTTCACATCAAACTTTGTAGAGATATTTGGTATTATGGTCTCATGATCTGTTTACTTTTTGATAACATTTTGATTTTTCTTGCAAGAGTTATGGGACTTTATGTATCATTGACATGACACACTCTACCTTATTAATAGTTAAATAAGCTCACTTCGACTTGGCGCAGCTGTTTATTTAAAAGAAATTACACCTTTTTTATTGAAATTCATATATAAATATATTCACTATATGTTGCCCGAAAAGTTCCAAAATTTGGAAATAAACATTCCGAAATTTTGGAAGCCAATTTACGGTTTTTACTTCTTCGTATTGTATTTCATTGCCGGACCAAGAGAGGAGTGGGATTCCGGGGTTGAAACTCCCCTTTTTTGAAATAGTATTGATTTCGTTCAGAATCTAAAAGCAAATATTGACCCCCAAAAAAATCGACCGGAAATCCCCTTTTTCTGGAGCTACATTTTTGTGGTTTTGAGAAATCAATATTTCGTGGGTACTTAAATTCGTTGTTTTTGAATATACCCATAAAAGCTTAAGTGGAAAATGCATTTCGTTGGGATTTGAATTTCGAGGTTTTAGCGAACCACGAAATCCACGACAATTTGAACCCACTCACAATAGTACTTTCACAGTATACAGATTTAATTTCTTATATACGATATATACGTAAAAGGATTCCGCATATATATGCTTTAATATTTATGTATTTACTTAAGTCGAATTCTGTAAATCTGTTAATATGAAAATCAAATTTCGTAAATACTCTACTAATTCAATATTCTAGTATACATTAATCGAATTCGTTGTTTAGATGTAATTATTTCTATATATATGGTCCAGACCATACGCGTACTGTGCGGACCATATGCCTATAATTGTATGGTCGGACGGTACGCGAATGGTCCGACCATACGCGTACCGTCCGACCGTATGCGTATACTCATACGGTCTTGATCGAGCCAGTACATTTTGGTATGGTATCAATAAATTCCTTTAATACATATAAATGAAAGCCAGTAGGTGTTAACTACTGTCTAAAAGTGTTACAAAAACTGGGTAAGGGTTGGGTACATTTCTAATAGAAAAAAAAAGATTGACAGATATGACAATGCAATCACATGTGACCCATGCAGTTTACGTAATTGAGGATCCGAATTTTTAATCCGAGCCAGCCAAGTAGTACAGGATCAGGAGTACTTTTATTCACTACCTCACTGTATGTCGTGCCATTTACTGCAGATATTAAGGATTTAACTTGAATAGACAGAATAAAGACATAATCTTATGTTAGGGGGAACCCAAAAAGAAAATGGTTCATTAAAATGTTTGTTTGCTGGTACAAATATTTCTATGTCCATGCCGCCACGAACTACCAAAAATTTATCAAGACGAACTTCTTTTCTTTTACATACTGTCGAATACTGTCAACGTTTCCATGTTTTCAAACATTTTTTTCTTTACTTTGACTTGTTATAAACTGCATATGTGATTCAACTTATCCAAAAATGAATTGAATTTGTCCTTCCAGGAGATTTGTACAAGTTTAAAACTGAACATATGTTTTATAAAAGACAAAAAAAGTTCAGGATGAGCCAAATTCACATTATAACATATATGAACTGGCATTTACAACTCTGTTTTGTTCAATTAGATAATACATAAGATTCAAATTATATTACCCCGACCGGACGCGTGGTCCGACCGTACTGTATACGTATTTTGCAACAAAAAAAAATACGCGTATGGTCTGGACCGTGCGCGTACAGTCCAAATACGCATATGGTCCGGAACATTTGCATTTTGTAATTTTGTACGTTATTAAGTATTTTGACTCAATACCGCTCCTGGCGCTCCATATCAGCACTTTCCGCGACATGTTCAACTTCAATCTGTTTTGTGAAGATAGAGATACCCGTTTACCTAACTACAAACCGCATTTAATACCCTATAAAGACCAATGTTTTCTGTTTGAAGCCGCGGAAAAAAAATCATGGGAATGTCATTATGACGGCCAGCAATACACATCTCATGTAAAATGTCGAAAGTAGTTATTAAAGGGGAAAATAACAATAAAAGAAAATTAACAAAAGAATTAAATAGTTCGAAAAAGTATCGTATCAATTATTTAACACTTGCCACAAAATTGCATTATTTGCATTTCAAAATGACTGGAAGAAACTGCATGTAAAGAGCTATTTTCGGCAATTAAAATATAAAAATGAATGATCCCATGAATTTTAAAAGAATGATCCCATGAATTTTAAAACATCTTCCGTTAAATTCTAAAAGTAATATCAATTTTTGGAATATCATTGTATGATAATTTGCATTTAATTGACTCTCTCAATCGTTCTATTCCACTTTGTATTTCATGGTTTTCAATTCAGTAGAAATCTTACCACGATTAAAGGATCAAATATAACAAGCAACTTGCGTTCAACATAGTTTAGTTTAATTGAATCCGTCAAAAATATTTCAAAAAGCAAGCACTTTTTACAGGTAAATGGTGCGACGTCGGATATATCTGGCGGTGGCAACGTCATAAGACAAACAAATTGTCAACGACAACGACGTTTGAAATTTGAATCTGGCACCGAAAGGGTTAAATGTTTTGGTGACGTTCATGGGTACGTAAAACACCTATGACGTTTCATTTGATTTCCCCGAATTTGTGGTTTTTAGATAATAAAGAATCTTGAATCTTGAATCTTGGTGATCTCGTCGACGAAAAATGAATGGATATTGAATAAATGCACATAAGACAAAGTCTCTACAAACACATGGTACTGATAATTGTCGAACAACACTTTCATCGTCGCATACAACAAAAATTAACAAAGATCAGCTGACATTAAGTTGGAGAGATAGTCGCCATGTTTTTATAGAATGCTACTTCGAGGAATAACTTAAGTTTATTGTTCGCTCAATTTGTCAGCGACCGCAGTTTATCAAAATGCATGTATTTTGATACATCTTTACAAATCAAATTCGTGAACTTCAAAAACTAATTGACAAACATCGGCATCTTATTTTTCGGATGAAGGTTAAATGGGAATTGTTTTCTCTAGATATCATATGAATACTGTCAAAATTTTATCATTTAAATATTCAACCTTTGCATAGCATTGGCGGGTGACGGATTAATGTATGGGATTTTAAATATTTGTAAATAGAAAATAAAGCTTCAGTAGATTTTTCAGTAGCTACATGTAATAAGAATCAGATATTGCCCGTCATTTCAATAGCATTCCATGTAAATCATAGCAATTCCTCGCGACTTTTGAACTGTTTTTTAAGCCGATATTCCTCAACGATGATGTTTTTAAAAAATGTGAAATTCAAATATTCACAATTTGAGGGTACTGTTTGTAAATAAAGCAAATACTTCAAATGGAAGCTGGTGTTTGAAGTTGAAAACTGAAGAATTTAAAATATTGTAGTTACTACTCTCGGGGATATAACCTTACAGCAACGAAAACTCAAAAATCAAACTTTTTGTGTGTTGATATATATAGACCGTATTCAGTTATACTTTTTGTAACATTGATTGATTTAGGAAAGTCAATTTTAAACAAGGTCTCTTCAACGCCGCATATACTGCATCAAATTACATTCTGAAGATACAGTAAATATCTTGTCATTTTCCCCCATATCTTCATTAATCCGGAAATCGTGGAGTCCCGAAATTCGAGAGACTAATTACGAAAGTCATTGTATTCTTTTGGAAACCCTAAACATTAGTAAACATGAAAAAGAAAGGAAATGGGGTAAATGTCAAGGAGACAACATCCCATATCCAAGTTAAAACGACCCAAAACAAAACATCTAGGGGTCAACATATGGTCTCCAACACAGTGAGGAACCTCACACCATATAGTAAACCCTAAATGGCCCTGAAAAGGTAAAAAAGTGAATAAATCAATGGAAACAAACCACATCCAATAACCGAAATATCAAGAAACTAAAATTTTATAAGAAGACAAGGACAAGCCAATGACCAACATATTCCTG